>CAKJTD010000004.1:457500-562500 GCA_917499995.1 Ichneumon xanthorius
AGAGTTTAAATAGGAATGAATAGGAGTTGATGAATCATTCTTTAATTAGAATCAATCGGAATTTGCAATCTATTATATATATTGATTGCATATACATACATATGAGAAACAAATCAATCGGTGTACATTGATATTGACCTATTTGACTTACAACGATTTGAATTTTACAACAATATATGGGAATACATTGCCCGGTCGAACAATCGGAATCAAATGTTTTTTTTTTGCGATCTGTCAATAGGAATAAATGAGCAAACGTTGACCGATCGCGTCAGCGGAATTGCACTGTCAGTGTATATGAAATTGTGTATTTCTCCCAATTCGTATTAATCGGAAATGACCGGGAAACGGCAAATTAAATTAAAACTACAATCAATATTTTTATTACTCGTCACAATACAAACAAGTTTGTATCGGAAGAAATAGGAAGTAATAAATTGTCCTTTAATCGGAATTAATGTAAATTGAGGTTTATAGAATATAATGAGGCATTCTATCTCAATTCGAACGGTCAAAAACTCGACCAATTCCAAAAAATCGTAATTTTACCACAATTCGTAATTATTAAAAGAAATGTTTGTAATTTTTTCAGAATTTTTAGATCATTTTTTTTAGGATATGCCAAACTGGTAATTTTTTTGTTAAAACCGCTGTATCTTTGAAAGTTTTAGGTCTACAAAAAAAAATGTTCAAAGAATAAAAGATGGAGTTTTGAATTAACTTTCCGAATGTGTTTATTATTGGAAAAGGTGCTTTTAGATGGAAAATAGACTAAAATATTTTTTTCGGTCAACAAAAATCGAGTTTGACAAATTTAAAAAAACGATCCTATAATTCTGAAAATATTCTTTTACATAATTATAAACTGTGGTGAAATAATGATTTTTTTGGAAGTGGTCGCATTTTTGACCGTTAGAAACGGGGTGGAATGCCGCGTATGTATGCTTGCAACCTATCAGAAACGTATCTATAGAGGTAGATTGGTACTGGCATGTATTGACCGACACCAAATAAAAAATCGCAACCATTGTTAACATATCAATTTTTTGATAATTACAACCTATACATACTCAAAGCTTGTACAAAATTCCGTTCTATTGGATACTTTTACGGGTTGGCAAGTTTTACGACTAGTTACGACTAGTTACGGGTTGGCAAGTTTTTTTCGCGAAGTTCTTCTTGATACAATTCCGATAATTCCGATTTCCGTGCATCTCAGGCAGTTCCCATTCATAGCAATTGAATTCACCAGTTTCTTCCTGTAGGTTCCTATCAAGAGACGCGGTAGCGTCTCGACGCAAAGTACTTACAAAAAGATTCTTTTTTTAAGCGTGTTGACGAGACGCTACCAATCAAGAGACGCGGTAGCGTCTCGACGCCAAGTACTTAAAAAAATATATATTTTTTTTTTAAGCAAGTTGACGAGACGGTACCAAGTATATATACTCCAAAATGCCGGAAGTGGATTCTTGCTTCTCGATTTTCTCGGAAACGAAGTAGCAGATCGGAATTCGGACGACACTTTTTTATATATATATAGGACAACGCGCCCTGTTCCGATTATAACTTTGCGGTAGATGCCGAGATATGGCCATCGGGTACCTCTCGAGGTCCGAAAATATTATAAAAGTGTCCTGTGATGTGATGTGATGTGAGTCCTCGCGTCTATTGCGCATGCGCCTCGCGTCTACTGCGCATGCGTTCGCCATATCAGCTGGCTCGTCTTTCGACTGCTGTGCTGCGTTCAGGATTCTATCGCGCCTCTGAAGTAGTCGGATATTGCCTTACAGGAAACTTTTTGTTAAAAAATTGTTCTTCTGTAAGCGATTAAAACAAAATTTTCTCGTTCAGAAAATATTTATCAAAAAAAACTCTTAAAAATAAAAAAATTTGCCAAAACAGATGTTTATCAAAACAGTCTCTTAACAAAAAAATTCTTCCAAAAAGACGTTCATCAAAGTAATTTTAAAAAAATATGTGTATCGAAATCTCAAAAAAAAAAAATCGAAAAAATCAAATCAAAGTAGCCAAGCAGTAGTACATACAAAAAATTCTTCAAAAAATATGTTTATCAAAACAATCTAAAAAAAAAACATGATGCAAAAAATCTTGACAAAAAAAAACTTGGCTTGCCAGTTTTTTTCACAATTACAGTTACTGCAGTTATTGCAGTTACTTTCCCTCTCCCTTGATTATTTGAATGAACCATGTACGACAGCTATTGTAAAAAAAAAACTGGCACGCCAAGTTTTTTTTTTCAAGATTTTTGCATCTTGTTTTTTTTTAGATTGTTTTGATAAACATTTTTTTTAAAGAATTTTTTGTATGTACTACTGCTTGGGTACTTTGATTTGATTTTTGCAATTTTTTTTTTTTGAGATTTCGATACACATATTTTTTTTAATTTTAAATATTGCTACTGATAAGATCCGCTGGACGTGAACGGTAGAATATTTCCATTGATACCGATTCATGGGTTACGATAGGTTACTGTAAATTCCCATTGCACGTGATTGTCGTCTATGGGAAAATATCCGTATGATTCCGATTTAAATGTAGTGCAGACAATTCCCATTCAGAGCAATAGAATTCACCAGTTTCTTCCTGTAGGTTCCTATTAAATATTGCTACTGATACCGGTTGGCGCCGATAAGATCCGATTGACGTAAACGGCTGAACAGTCCCATTGATACTGATTCATAGGTTACGATAGGTTACTGTAAATTCCCATTGCACGGGATTGTCGTCTATGGGAAAATATTCGTATGATTCCGATATAAATTTAGCGCAGACAATTCCCATTCAGAGCAATAGACTTCACCAGTTTCTTCCTGTAGGTTCCTATTAAATATTGCTACTGATACCGGTTGGCGCCGGTAAGATCCGATTGACGTAAATGGCTGAATATTCCCATTGATACCAATTCAGGAATTTACCATACCATTAATATAATTTCCGATTGAACTTCATTACTTCCGATTAAATACCAATAGGATAAGTCCATGTAAAACCGAATACGGAGCACCAGTCTGCAGTCGATTCATTCGTCCAGGTACATAGTATTACCTATTTATTCCCATTGAGTACAAGAATGGTTATGAATTGGAAATACCCCTGACAAAAAACTCATTCATACCGATTCATTTTTTTAAATTGATTTTAATAGGATTTTCTAAGCAAGGAAGTTAATCGCCGACAACTCAGAGGTGGGAGCGGTAGGGTTACCGGATCGAAACGAAACGATCGATCTCTGGGATCGATTCGGATCATTGCTCGATGAATCGATTCCGACGTAAATTATGTTCGAAACGATCGATCTGTTAAAAAACGATATTTTTTATGGTTCAGTAAGAATAGTTAAATTATGGTATTGTATCGACTACTGAGAGACAAAAGGGCGTATCTCTCGCGTTAAAGCATACGGGTTACGCCCATTTGCAGTTCTTAGCAGTCGATATGTGCCAATAGATAAAAGGTTTGAGTTACAAGAGTAAAACAATTTTATTCCATATAATCTTACCTAACAAGTAAGTGGAGTTTCACACTTTTTTCGTGAACAGTTGGATATTCTCATAAATTCATTTGTTATTGCTTTTTGGTAATCTTAGTAATAATAGTTTATTTTTTATTAACACATTTGAACAGCGATGGCACCGACACTGATGTCCATCAAGGGACGAGCCATAACGATGTTTGAAAAAAATAAAAACATCTTTGAACTTGCTGGTGAGTGACGTAGTCACTTTAAAAGAATAAAAAAATGACAAGCGATGCATGCAATAGACGAAGATAAAATATATAGTCGTCCCTTTCTCTCGCGTGTCACTTGTCACCGATCGCGCATATACCTTGCATAACTCGTCGGCACGCTAAATTTAGATTGCTGCAATATTGTACGATCGCGGAATTAATGTTTCTATTGTTATTATAGCATACTGGTAAATTATGTGAATCGATCTTGAATATGGCAAATCGATTCAATAAGTTAATCATCCCGTAAGAATCGATCCAAATAATCGTTTATTTGTTATGTAAAGATCGATTCTATGATTAATCGATTTAAAAACGGCAACCTCAGAGGTTGAAGAAAAGTGGACTTGGACGTAATCGATAAATGACGGGTCCATTCTCCGTACGGGATAATTATCCTGTTCCAGGTTAACAAATTTATTAAACAATATTATTAAACGAGTAGACCGATTGTACTTTCAATTAATTATGTTTCACAATGAACATACAATTCGCTGGTTTAAATAATGGAACTGTTGACAGTTAATAATGTTCACAAATATTCGTTACATAAAAAGTGCGATTCACTTCGAGGTCGATATAATTCTAAGTTCTTTTACGCGATGGATGAAGTTTGTAATGTTCGACCAAGGCTAGTGAGCTACTTAGGTGACGTAGACTCACTGCCTCAGGCTGCCAGTAGAATACCGGTCATTTCGGGAGTTTGATGTAGACTGACTAATTTTTGTAAAATTAATTGCCGTGAAGTGACCTAAAAATGCTGAGCTCGTGCGGTAGCGCGAGCATCGGAAAGATTAGAAAAGTGGGAAAAGTAAAAAAGTGGACGTTAACGTCTGGCGCGAGCGGACGTGAATTCGCAGAATTTTGATTCCACATCCCGTGGCGAGATTTTGAGTCTGATTAAAACTACTATTTTAATTAGGTATAATATAGATTATCGAGAAGATCTTGTTACTTGTTAGGCTGACCTTGGTACTTTGTTAATTTTGAAGTTGGGTCCGTGTAGGTTTTTAACGTTAACGTGGCTGATGTCGCGGTGCCGCATGACAGTCAATTGACAAAAAAAAATGATCTGTCACAAAGTCGGCGTCCATCTCTACCGGCAACAGTTTTTATTTCACACCGTTTGAAATAAAACTTTGTACGGTACTCATGGGAAAAACGTTTTCTTAAGGTAATACTTGTTGCGCGTTAGCTATAGTGACATAAGAGTTATATTACGAAAATTTTGAGGTATATTTATGTTTTCAAAAAATAGTTATATGATAAAGGATTAATTTGCATGTTTATGACACTGTATAATAGCAATCTTTGGAAAGTGTTAAATATTAAGATATATCGAATTTGGGCTCACATTGTTTGACCGTGAGAAAAATTTGATACATGAACATAACCTACTATTTATGCATTTAAACAGAAAGTTTATCACTATAACTTCACGGTCAATAATAAATTTGCAAATGATTGATTCTTGCACAATTTTAACGCATTTATATATGCTTCCGGGCTGCCGGTCTAACCTAATGGCTTGGCACAGCCCTAGCAGATCCGACCACTGCTAAAATCACCATGTTTTCACGGTGGTTTTCACCACGGTGGTTTTGTGCAAAAAGTGTATTGAATATTTTGACGGAACCACTACGCAAACCACCACCGTCAAAATCACCAGATTTCGACTGTGGTGACGACGGAATAACCTACCGGTCACTCAAATATCTTTTCACGGTAGTTAGAACCCAAAAAAAGGTTTAGTAATATTGGAAAAAATTGGTTTGAATCATAACAACATCAATTTTAGGATACAATTTTAGGATACTGTATTACGTATTTTGAACAAAGAAATAAACCTAACGGCCTAAAGTTGGACTCGAACCGGGGCCCTTTTGCATGCTAACCTGAAACCTTAACGCTACGCTACAGCCTATCATATGAATTCTTTTCTAGCATTACCTAATCATTTGAATTCCTAGCGAGATTTCAACGTAACAAAAGTTTTCATATCTGAAGTGAGTGGATAATTAATATTTTACTTATTTATTTACCGAGACTATTACTGAAAACAAAAGGTACTTTATATGAGTCCTATGTAAAGTTTATTTTTATTAGCATTTATTTATGTAAATGCTAATAAAAATAAATTATAATAGCTTTGCGCAGGATTCATATAATACCTTCCCTTTTCAGTAATAATTTCAGTAAATAAATAAATAAATAAAATATTCATTGTCCATTCACTTCACATAAGAAAATTGTTGCTACGTTCAAATCTTGCTAGGAATGAAGAAAATTCAAATTACTGGCGGTAGCACAGCATTAGGGTTAGCCTAGAAAGGCTAGCATGCGTAAGATCTCAGGTCCGAGGCCAATTTTAGATCGTTAGGTATTTCTTTCTCCGAAATGCGTAATATGATACACTTATATCAATATGATAACACTTTAGACATATAGATTGTCTCTTCCCGATGAAATAAAAAAAATATAATAATATGCTAGATTTTTTAAGCTTAACAGCGTAGTTTTAGTTTTTAACGCTTAACAGCGTAGTTTTTTTAAGCAAACGCAGACGTCGCTCGTCTCTTGTCGAGGAAATGAAAATATATTTAAAACAAACATAATAACATGCTAGATTTTTTTAAGCTTAACAGCTTGGTTGACCGATTACCGTTTATCGGCTCCGGGTGTACACCCTCCTAAGTGTCGCAACATTCCGGCATAATGGGCAACGAATTGGGTGACCCTCTTATTCCCTCCTCGATCCACCGTTCAGAACACCGCTGGCAGAACGTGATATGCATGCACGGTACAGAACCGTAGAGACGTGTGCAACCGTACAGAATAACGTTTTGCTTGCATATCACGCAGGCCCAGTTGTACCGAGATTCAACTAAAGAAATATAAAAACATACAAGACATTAGTGACTATATTGCGATGTTGTAAATTACGATCACCGCTTTGATACTGACCCTCATGTTCTTCATCCAAATCATTAATATCCTCACCGTTCGCTTGACGCTCGACATCTTGTTCCTCATGTTCTTCGCGTGCTCCAGTTTCGTGTTCTTCGCGTACTCCAGCCTCACATTCGTCGCGTGCGGCACCCTCGTATTCGTCGCGTGGTCCAGTCTCGTATTTCGCGTGCTCCAGCCTCGCGTCGATGTTGCTCTCCGACTTCAGGTCCATCTTCGTATCCGTTAAAAAAAAAAAGCATTTTTCGCCCGGTAGCACTGGGAATGTGATGTGTAAAAACTAACTTGTATCTTATTTCACAACCAGTTTCAGCGAGAATTGGTCTTTGCAGCTGTGAACTCTGCGGCTAAAACTCAAAGGACACAGTCAGCCTCCTATGTTACCACTGGTTCGCGTGCGCCGTGTGCACAACAACCATTATCGAACTGGCAGGCGCGGAAAATGCCGATATAAGATGCACTATTTGTGGCGAGGTTGCTGCAGGATTTCGTATAATTACAATTGTATACCAGTGACACTGGAAATTTACATTCCATTCGCAATTCGCAATTTTTATATTATTTTATATCAGGGAGAAGAAATTGTCCAACGTGTCAGCGCAATTGATTAATTGATAAATCAAAGTTTTGTCAAATTATAATAAACAGATAAATAAAATATATACGAAATCCTAATTTGATAAATATTCTTTCTCGACCTAATAAGAAAAAAAATGATGTTGCAGAATTTTATTCGCAACCTTTGACTCGTCGTCATTATTACCCTGATAGCCAAGCGTCACCAAAAGTAGCAATATTGGCGCGATATTTGCGACATGTGCGGCACATAACGCAATTATTGCGCCAACTGCTACTTTTTGAGCCGCTTGTCTATCAGGGAATATTACTATATGAATAGTGCGTTATATAATTTATAAGTTAATTATTATTATTAATAGTACCTAATACTATATAAATAGTAACTTATTGGAGAAAAATTGGGCGGTGCGAACTCAAACCCAATGGATCCTCAATTCAATTTCGGCCCTGAAATATGAACTGAAGCTTAAGGGGCTGCTGGTCCTTCCTGTTTTACCGACGAAAATAGGCGATTTCTTAGCTTCCACTATTCATCGTTACTATGCGACGCGTATGTCTCAAATCTTGCAGGACTGTATAATAACATAAACGATTTGGCGTGCACTCGAATTTCGGTCGAAATCTTCCGAAAAATAAAGAAAATCGAGTATTATAAACTGTCGTGGAAACCAACATGGCCGCTGAAATGTTTACAACATCCGTTTTGTTGGATATAAAAAATTCTGGATCTTGGATACGTCAAACGGGCGTGCATGCCGATTCTGTGAAGTTCTCCGAAAATTCCAAAACCGTCGGAAAGTTGCTCACTCAAAAGATAATCACGCATATAGTATAAACTGCGATCATTTAGTCTATCGACTTGTGACGGGTGATCAGAGCCGATGAACACGGCACAAATGTCGTGTAGGGCCCGATACAGAGTCCCCTGTACGTCAATCGTGACACTACGTTCACGCACTTCCGCAAACTATAATATTCGGTTTTCTTAATTCCTTGTAAGTTTTCAATCAAAATTCGACCACACACCGAAGCGTTTATGTCAATATCATTATCCTGCATGGTTTGAGGCATATGTGTAGCATACTGAAAAATTGTCTAGGTCCGTCGGTAAAACAGGTATAGAAAGTTAAAAAAGGAGAAAAAAACAGCTCCAGCAGCTCCTTAAGGGGCTGCTGGAGCTGTTCTGACTACAACCGGAATGCTCCTCGAGCGGTTTAATAACCGGTTGTTATAAGTAAAGCAACTATTAGAACGCTTCTGTTGCCAACACTTTTACGGTTGTAACAAGTAAAACAACTGTACCAAAACGCTCCTTATACTGATTTATCAACTGTAAGCTTACAGTCATAATAATAAAGACGCCCACTCTGGAACGTTCTTCGAAAGCTTACAATAGCGGTAATTTTGCGGTCGCAGTGTGTAAAACGACCACAACCCCTCAAAGACGTCGTGAAAATGACGCATACGGCGCCGCTTCGCAGCGCTGCATTCACCTCCGTGAAGTTAGCCGTACAATTTTAACTAATTAAACTTTTTCTTTTTGTAATCAATTGGTGGTCGTTCGGTGGTGATTGGTGGCCTAATTAAATCGTTTGGTAGTCAAGGGTTTTTTCAAAAAATCAAAATCAAAATTTTGTGTGAAGTTAGCCGATTTTTTATTTTTTTTCGCCAAATTCAATTTTTATTTGTCGTATTCAAAGCGCAATCGTTTGGTGGTCACGATTATCGCAATTAAAACGTTTGGTGGCGAACGGTTCCAATAGAAAAGTAGAAAAACTGTTTTTTCACTATTTGCCGGTATCGGTCATATGACCGTGTAAAGACAGCCGAATAAATGACCCATGTATTTTTTGATTGGCTTAGGCAGAGGCTTAAGCTGGATCTACGATTGGCGTCACAGCGTCGATGCAATGCGTAAATAACCTCATATATCAACGCGTCTACAATTGCGAGTGCTCCAATTTATTTGCAACGTTATTTTTGCAATTATTTTTTATCGTTTTCATTTACGAATGCTGCGGTTCATCTGAAACTGGGACTGGGAAACTGGGGATTGCACTGGATCTTTACTTGTATGTGTTTTGTGAAATACGAAAATAAATTAAAAAACTGAGAGTATACGAAATAGTGCTTGACGGTAAATAAAAATTACTTAATAACCTGGCAGAAGTACAAAACCTTTTTTTCAAATCACTTTATTGTGTAGGATTGTTTGTTGCTGGACTTATGTTACAATACTATATTACTATATTACTATATATGTTACAATATAATACTATGCTGGAATACTGGACTTATGTTACAATAGTGTCTGCGTCAGAACTAACCGTCAGAAATGAATATCCTTTGTTCATCTCGCAGAATCCATAATCAACGAAATGCAGGTTTTATTCAATATAACAATTCTAGGAAAGCCAAGGTGGAATTTTTTTCAACAAATACTGGTCATTTATACGATTACACTGGAGCCTGAATTATAACATCATTCATGCCATGTAAAGTTACGCTACTGATAATTTTGATTGTTTTGATAATGAAGAAGTTAAACGTGTCATATGAAAATTTATATCCAAAATAATAATGATAACAATTTTCAAAAGCGCAACTTTGCGGAAGTTACAGTATCGGCTCCAGTGGAAGCGTATCAATAAACGATAGTTGTTGAAAAATCTTGCATGGTACTTTCTGAAGTACGCGAGCGTGTGCGTCTGGGGATTGCAAGGTCCTAATTCTATGCGAGCCTAAAGAACTCCCAAGCTTGCGGTTCGCATTTGCTCCTCACACGCATATCTTCCTGCAAAAAATAAGAAATAGCAAATTAATTTTATGGCTCGCAAGATGAACAGTCCAATTATTGAACATGGCGCAACTACTGTTCGTTAATCATATTATCTGCGATAAAAAATTATATTCGTATCCGGCACAAATACATTTTTTTGTGCATCCTTTATATTGTGCCTTAGGTGATTGAATAAGCATCAGGACAAAATGTTATAAATTCCTTGACCTTCAGAGTTTTGTTGGTGAACTTGCCAAAAACAAGTTTCGTTAAGTGGTTACGTTTATAAAATCGATTTGTTTGGTTTATCAGAAGCGACTAAAATAATGCATGCAAGTTCACTGTGTGATTAACGATCGATTAAAACAGTAGAATCCGGGAAAATAATGAAAAATTGCAATTTCACCGAAAAGTCTTTGGGTCAAAATTAAGTCTATAAAGACGCCAATGCTTCCATTATTGTTCACATATTTCAGTTAACGCGATGAGCACTCTGATGAGTTATGTCTGGTCACTAATTGGGCACAGATGCAAGACAGCATTGGTCAGTGATTAGGCCATAGCTAGGTCACTATATTGGCTACATGACAAAATTGGAAAACACTAATCGAGCCATTTACCACTGCATGTATCTAGAGTTTATTATTTAAAAATTGTAAAAAATAATAAAATAATGCTTGTTTTAGTTAATTACGAATAGAAACTTTTCTGTAAAACCAGTTATTTCAATACCTCTACCATTTTTGGCAATCTTTTTTAATTTGCAATGCCATGCGGAGTTTAGGTGGTCAATGATTGAGCCGCTCACCTTCATCGTCTTTGACAAAATAATAAAATAATACTTGGTTTAGTTAATTACGACTTTACACTTTGCTGCAAACCCAGTTCTTTCAATACCTCCACCATTTTTAACATTCTTATTTTGTTTTCAATGCCATGCGGAGTTTAGATGGTCAGTAATTACCCCGTTCATCTTGATTGACTTTGCAAAAAAATGAGAATTATGAGCGAATGTTTTCGCACCTCCGAGAACATTGTGTCTATTAGTCTCGGTGTACAATCGGTCGAGGATTGTGGGATTCTTGACTTGCTCCTCGTCGCGTCGAGTGAGAAAAATGTTTCTACGAAACTACAACAGAGGCTCCTCGTCGTCGCGGCTGTCCTGGGAGTCGTATTTCTTCACTTATCCGAACCACTTCGCCGCTAATTCGAGTGGCCAGCGATTCAGCCATAATTCCACCTGCAGCTACGATGAACACAGTCATATCGCGAGCACCGGCTGACCATTCACCGGGGGTGTTCTGGATGAAGCTAATTCGCCTTTGAATTGCACCGTCAGTGTCTGCTGGACTGTCGTGTTTCACTCGACTTCCACCGTCAGAAATACACCGGACATAAGATAAACGGCTATGCGAACGCACACACGTGGCGAGACGTACATGTGTTCCTGCGGCTGATTTATACTGCTAGCTTTAGCTGCTGAATGTCTGTAAATAAAATATAATTAAGTACTTACAAAACCGATTATATTTAAACTAAATTCATGTAAATAGAAGTAAATTATAGACCCGCACAGCAATGAAATATTTTTGAAAGGTTTGAAGAATATTTATTTTAATATTGAAGAAATGTTTAAAAAATATTTCGAAAATATTTTCTTGTCCCTTCATAAATCTTACATTGAAATGTTTCAGAAATCTTTGAAAAACATTTCAGGAAAATGTAAATGGTTGCATTGCCAATCCAAATGTTATCATATACACACCCGCGCACACGCGGAAAATTCGTAGAAATATTCGAATGAAACATGAAATCAAAATATTTCAAAATATTTTATTACTATGTTTCAGAAATATTTCAGATTTGTCGAAAGATTGAGTATGTTTCTGAAATATTTAAGAAACGTTGCGTTGGAATATTTTGATACAACATTTCAAAATATTATTTTTGTATGTTATGAAAATATTTCGTAAGATTTGCAAGTTTGAACATATTTCTAAAATAATTCCAAAACATTTCGTGTAACACACGTAAAAACCTATAAGCTTCTGACAATGCACAGAGTCATTTACTTATGGGCGCAAATATTGAATAAATTTTACTGGAACTCATAAAATAATTTTTCTATAATTATAAAATATCAATAAAAAATATAGATGAAACAATGAAATAAAAATAATGTAATACGATTACATTACGATGAAAATAATACAGATTAAAAATACTGTACATAAGTGTGGCTCTTGTTTACCCCAGTATACTCACGGGATTATCCTTTTTGTAATCACTCTGATATCGTCGCAGGGGTTGCCCTCTTCTGCTTGTATTCTCATCCTTTTGAACCATTCTCCCGTTCAAGGGTCCCTCGAAACCGTTCTGGACCCACGAAATATCGTCGGGCCATCTCGCCTCATCGTCGACACTGAGGCATGCACCGCGTTTATAAGGAAACAAGAGCGCGAAAGCTTCCGGATGTCCTGACCTGGTCATTGATTTATCGGGCGACAATGACGAATACCGAACGACCGTTGACCATCGATTAACGGGAGAAAAGAAAATTAATTCCCCGCGAGAACGACGACGAAGAGCCAAAACAGTGCACCAGTGTCCTTTAGAGCCGGCGGGGTAGTTAACCCTCTTAAGAGCACGTGCAATAACGCGGTCGGTAACAAAAACTGTAAACAACTTTTCTCATGAATTGGCATGTACGGTCAAAAGAAAAGTTTCATCGGAAGGGGATATCTTGTGGGCTTCCGATAAAACTTTCCGTTTAACCGTACATGCCAGAATACTTGAGAAAAGTTGTTTACAGTTTGTGTTACCAAGGCATGATCGGGGAGGGAGGTGTTTCACATGGTCTGAACAACCTCCTAAGGCGTATGCGCGTTCTCCGCGCGGCGTTTATTATTCGAAAAGTAACTATCTCAGCCGTCCAATTAACATTTGTTGTTTATGTCGTTTTATTATCGTATTAGTCTGTCAAGGGAGTGTTACATTACTTTACAATGTTTTGTTTTTGGTGTTGCTTCTTTAGACACTGTATCGTCCAAAGGGCGCTTATATCAAATTCGCCACATTCATTGGTATTTCATCGATTTGCGTCGAATGATATTGTTCGATATCACGAAGAATTCCGATATCGTTTGTCTTTACGAAATTGATCGACACACCCTTGCGGCTGAAACGTCCGGATCTGCCCATCCTGTGGATGTACAACTCACAGTTGTTCGGTAAATCGTAGTTGATTACGAGGGACACCTGCTGCACTTCGATACCTCTCGTCCAGACATTGGTCGTGATTAGAACTCGGCTGAAAGAACAATGATGGTGAGAATTTTGTACGATTACAATTTTGTACTTTATATCACTCGGTGGGAAAATGGTTATTTTGCGTACTCTCCGCGTATGTAAAACTTCCATTTTCACACCTCGTGAAATCAAATTTCATACGATACCCGTGTGAAAAGCGTTCGAAAATCTCAAATCGAAATGAATCTCTTAATTCTGAACATCATTCTTTCAAAGATACACCAATTATGAATATATATTACAGAGTTGAGTTTCACTTAACAACAGAGTTCACTCAACTCTATAATATATATCAATAATGGAGGTATCTTTGAGTCGACTATCTTCAGAATTAAGAAATTTTAAGATATTTTAGTCGCCGATCAATTTATCTTACACAAGTAGCTAGATCGGATTGTATTAGTTTAGCTTTATCTTGCCAAGAGAATTTGTCTGCTTCCTCATTCGAGATTGATTCATAATCATCATTATGATATTATCATCATAATCATAATTACATCAGGCCATATAGTTCCTGCCGCCGATATTGTTTAAAAAATGGTAAAAAATGGTGGCCTAATTAACGAATCATCGTCATTACTTTTATATTAGACAAAGTTTTTCGCACTAGTATCGTAATGTACTGTCTTGTAACAACTGTACAAAAATGCCCACTGTTTATGCTTGAAACGTGGCGACAGCGTGCGAAAAAATAACTAGAATATTAAAAATGTGTGCGAAAAAGTAACAAGTGTTAAAAAGTGTGAAAAAAGTAACTAGCGATTTATGCATCCGCAATTTTTTTTCTCGCACACCTTACTAAAAAGCAATACTCTTGCCACGCGTTACAAGCACGACAGGTGGGACTTTTTGTGCATATATTACAAAAAACAATGATTCGCGAAGTAGTCGATGTTTTACCTTTGTCGGGATCGGAACATTACGTTGTCCTCTCCTTCTGAGGCATGTCTCCATGTATCGAGCAAACGGTGAAATTTGCCTCCCGCATCTTTTCCATCAGCCATTTGACCTTGCGCTTCGTATTGCAGAAGATAACCGGTTGCGTTATCATCAGAGTGTCGCAGAGATCGCAGAGTGTGCCGAACTTCCATTCATCCCGCTCAACGGCGACGAAGAACTGTTTTATTCCCTCCAAAGGCAACTCATCACTAAATCAATGAAACGACAAATAGATTATCAAATATTAGTTAATACTTATGGATTGATAGCTTAGCTTATCGGCAAATATGCGTTCGCGCCAATCGGGACGACATCGATGAATTCGCGTACCGTTTTACGAGAATGCGAATAAGGCCACAGTCATGAACTCACTCGTGATCTCGAGGATCTCGTGAGGCAAAGCCGAGACGAGATCGACCTGGGTCGCGGGCGGCAGACATCTATAGACGTCGTAAATTTGTTCCTTGAATCCCTTGTTAAGCATCTCGTCGGATTCGTTCAGCACCAGCATTTTTATGGCTCTCGTCCTCAGCACCCTCCTTTTGATCATCTCTGTTACACAAAAAGTAGGATTTGAATAATAATGTACGTAAAAACATGGTGACCGTTTTGTCTTCGAAACAATTTCGACTTTTCACTGACTAATTCAAAATTTTCCCTGACCAATCATCTAACTTTTATAAAAAAAATAACGAAGTAAATGAAAGTGCCTAACTATTGTATTAATGTTTACATTCCATTTTTTCAAAATGTTCCCTTTTTTCTAGGCTTCCTTTTATGAACTTTTTATTAATTTATAGAAGGTTCAGGGACAATTTACAATTTTCTGGACCAATTTTGACATTCCCAGACTTTTTCTTAATACACTGATGAAGTTTTTTTCCTGACTTTTCCCGGTTTTCCCTGAACGCTGCCACCGTGAAAAAGTATAGTACAGGTAAGCGTGTAAAGGTAAAAATCGAGATTTATCAGGAACCTTCCTTATGTAATCTACGTTTGTATACGAAGCTTCTATGAAGAATCATTTCCCGTTATGATGTGACTTCCTCGTGAAGGAAGCATTATCGGTAAAATAAAAAAAATAATCGCATTTGAAAAATATGACATTTGCAAATGCAAAAATCACTAATGTTTGCAATATTCACTATAAAGATTCCTTATACAAATTGCAGTTTTTCGTAATTTCGGGGCCATGTCTGATATATTTTTTCCCACTGATCGTGAATCACCCACTTATATTACGCTTGGCTCAACATGTCATACGGAAATTCGCGTCAAAAAGAAAATAACGGTTCGTAAAATTCGACAAATTGAAAATCTCATAAAATAAAAAATTTCAAATCACTTGTCACCAATTTAAATAGCGATCATCGGGCGATCTCAATCCCTATGTGTACAACTTTCTAGCCCGATTGCTCAAAAATGGTAGGAGCTAGTCAGAGCACAAACTTTTTGTTAGAAAAGTTCAAAACCACATGAAATTTGTATGCCTATTAATTGATAATTGATCATTTTTGGCTCGACAAAAAGCTCGAGAATGCGATCTGAAAGAAATATAAGAAAGGATAATAAGGATGATTATCAGAAAGGTATTTAAATAAGCGCAAGGATCGTAACGCACCGTGCCATTCTACATATGATGGTACTTACGATAGCTGTCGAATATAAACTGCAAGATGCGGCTCGACGAGTTCGTTGTCATTGCAACTATTGATTTTTGTGTCGAGATCATTATACAGTTGCCATTTACCGCTGGCCCGTCGACAATATGCGACAAAGTGTCCTGGTTTGAACGCTATCACACCGGATAGGCTGGAAAATATGTTACACATAAAAAAATATTAACAGTATTACTTCTATGTACGAAAAGTTATGTCTTCGAAATGTACGACATTTCGAAGACATAACTTTTTTCAGTTTAAAAGGGTTAAAAATCAGTTTGCTATCTAACCTGTATGCAGAATTTGTTTCATCTTCTTGGCGAAAGCGGATTATCTTTGGAAATTGCCTCAGTCGACATCGCAGTCCTGACTTTGCAGCACCCTTATCAGTAGTTACGCGAATGTCCAGGTCAATAAGAAGTTGGGAGTTCAATTTGTTGAGACGCGTGTAGTGACCGGAACAGTTGCATTTCACGTTGTAGATTACCGGATGGAAATCTAATGCTCGCTCCAAAACTCCAAAACCTTGTGCTGTTATTATATTATGATTCGGCGCTATGCACGAACGTGAATATGAACGGCCTTCACAGTGCGTACATTGCTCTGTTATCAGCATACTGGGAACGGATGCCATCAACACCTTTGCCATGTATTCAATACTGCTCCAAGCGTCAACGGTATACGACAGTACTCGAAGGTCTGTTCTTACTTGAGCTTCGGCCGGAAAGCAATTTTTTAGAATTTTCGCTCGGTTTCGAAGAAGTTCTGTAGTCACGCCTTTATTGACGAATTTCGAAACAAACTTCAACGTGATATTCTGCGACTGTTCTAAAATTAATGCATGGCGGAGATCATCAATAGCACTCGTCATAAGAACGTGGACCAACGAATCAAAAGCACATGTATTGATTACAAAATACTGCTTGCCATCAATCTCCCACGGCCTTTTGACTCCGTTGCCGTTCGGTAGTAAGAATGGTTTTTTATTCTTACTAAGCAGTTGATTCATTTGTCGAATTTCCGGATAAGGCTTGAAGTATTTACTCGTTCTTATCGCAGGCAGATCGTCTTTCGAAATTGCGTTGTTTGCTGTTGTTCCATCTGAGTTTTGTTCTTTCGACATTACATTTTTTCCAGTTGCTCCATCCAGGTTATTTGTGCAAAACTCCGAGAACATTAATTCGCCAATCTCGTTGATTTCAAGGTTTCGTCCTGACATTAGGTCTGTTGCTATTGCTTCATCGAGACTGTCTGTCAATAACGCCGAGAACGTTAATTCGTCGAACCCATTGATTTCGAGATTTCGTTCCAACATTGCGCCTGTTGCTGTTGTTCCATCCAGGTCATCCATGTGAAACGTCGGGCACACTAATCTGTCGATCTCATTGATTTCGAAGTTTTGTTCCGACATTATGCCCGTTGCTGTTGCGCTATCCGGTTTCTCCATTCCAATAGTCGCTCCATTCGATTTTTCGATTCTTTTCTCGGTTTGATAATACGAGTGATCCAACGAAATTGAGTGAGAAAGCAGGGCCCTATCATCATCGAGTGAAGCATTGCATTCCATGCGAATCGACTCATCACTCCAATCGTCACTCCCGATCTTAACTCGCCCTTGAGCTTTGTTCCTCCAGTCTTCCACTGCCTTCAAGTCTGAATCGTTGAAAATACTTGTTCCAGTGTTTACTTTATCTGTCAAGCCCGTCTCTACGTAGTTCACGTCTTTTCTGCCTTCCGACGATGGATTTAATGGATCTGTTGACTCTTTCTTTTTTTCTCGACTGCCAATAGCGGCTGTAACGATATCGGCTTTATCGATATCCGGATTTTCTATCGAAGCCTTGTTAGACGATTTCATTACGTAATTCAGCATCTTGGAATTAATTATCGGTATTGCCCCGAGAATATCACGCAATTGTTGCCTCAGAAAGTAATCGACACGCATCGGAGGTTTTGGATTGATCAGAACTCTCGTTTTAAGATCGCAAAAATATCCTTCAACATAACTTGACGACGCGTGCGGAGCATGATACGGAAGTGTCGCGGCAGTCCATAATGGAAATTCCTTAGAAAGCAGCGACAGATTGTGTATAAAATCAGGGAGATGGAACGCGTTGAAATTATCGTTTGAGTTTTCGCTTCCGGGTATCATCTTTTTAGCCATAGCTAATCGTTGCCGAATCCACCGTTCTATGGGAGACCCAGAATCTAATGGCTTCTCCCATTCTCGAATAATCTTTGCAGATTTCCCATCAATATTTTTTTGTTCGAACACATCATTATCGCGCAGTTTGTCATCAATTTTCTCGATATTCGCTTTGATTATATCCAGTTGCTCCACGATGCCTCCATCAGATATATAGCCCTCCAAGGTTTTTCTCGCTTGGTGGGTCGATTTCACGAAAAAAGCATCCACTTCAGCATCATCGTATGTTTGCAGTCCCACGATACTGGTCAGAACGAAAACTTTTTCAAAATCGGCAACCGTTTGGCAATTCACCATCAAAGCGACGCAGCGAATGTAGAACTCTTTGATTGCAGCGTGAGAGACTTTTTTAAAGCATTCCCATCGGCAAACGAGGTGCGTTAGATGTGCTACATCGATCCTGATGATCGTCGAAGGTTTTTCCTGTTTATCGTTTCTTCCGGTTGCTGTCGCAAAGCAATCGTTTATATATGCCTTTATCGTCTGATTATTGAGCGCTAAACTAAGGGCTACCAAAAGTGCCCGCGAATAGTCACATACGGCTTCCTTTGGCTTCGGCGCTGAGCTGCGTAACCACTGTCTCAGCCAAAATTCTATGAACTCCGTCTCGTTTCTTTCGGATATCATCTGATTAACAGGCACAGTGGTTCCCTCGAAGTTTACGACAATAGCGAATAAAAAAATATGCGCGGAATCTCCATTGGGACGTCGCAATTTATGCACAAGACTGCCAGTGGAATCGATGCTGATCACACTAGATCTTTTGTTCGCTCGGCAATATTCCTTATAAGCGTGAAGTTGCGCTGGAAGACCGTAAAACGTGTAAAAAGGTTTGGAACTAACGGCGCTTATCACACCACGGTTCTGAGGATCCATGTTCATTTCTTCAATTGTCCGAATGAGATCACGTCCGTCTGTCGGCTTCACTCCCAGTTCCTCATCGACAGCTTCCTTTTTCGCTTGACGTACAGCATCGTCGCGAGGCAGGTGTGGCGGTTCTGTATCTCCGGGCTTCATGTTCTCGCGCGCTTGCCTTTTTCGTCACCCAGAGGAACCTTCTGCCATAATTTTTTTCCGTTCTTCCTTCCGGCGTTCTCCGTTTAATGGGCGTTTCACGTCGGCATGCCTTGAATATCTTGTGTCCCGCGCTCGGACTGCCATGACAAATCCCTCGTTACTTGCATCTACGACAGCTTTGCCCTCGAAGACATTCGAGCAGTCAGGGTCTTTACACGTTCCTGTTATTTTGATGTTGTATTGAAGATCGTCATGTGACGATTCAACGGCCGCTCGTTTGAACGAGAATGCACAAGGCATCCGAAACTGCCTCCAAAAGGCGAGAGCGATCACGTTTGTCCAAACTCCCCGTTTTAGGACCTTGCGCTTACGGTTTCTGTAGATAACCGGGTCACCTGGCTTCATCGAATCCCATTCGTCTTTCGTGAAGACTAAATCGAACGTGTCATATCCATTTCCCTCTTCATTTTGCGATGATACAGATTCTTCGTTCGGCGAAACAGAATCTTTGTCTGAATTGTCTCCGTTGCTTAGATTATAATCTTGCAATGGTGCGAATTCTTCTACGGCTATCCCCAATTCCGATCTAGCGATGCTTAAGATTTGTCGTGTATCCTCGCGGACGTTTGTATAGACGGAATGAGGACTCCATTTTCCATCGAAATCTCGACTCATTTGGATCCACACATCGTCCGTATACTTTGGAAGCGCGTGTGTAAGAAAATGCTGCATGTACTGTTTAACAACAGCAATTGCTTGATCCTTTGAAACAGCTGCCTTACGAGGCATGATGCCGAAGATTCCTGATCAACAAAATATTCATAATCAAAATATTGACATCGATAGAAAAAACTGGTCATGTAATTGCAATTGGGAATAACAATGTATGTATCCTCACCGTAAGAACTGTCGTTAGCACAAAGATTACATTTTGGCCTGTTGCCGTGTTGATCACAACCGAGTCTCTTATTCCCGTTTCCGAATCTTCTGAAAAAAATATAAATTAATGTTTTTATTTAGAACAAGTATTCCTTATCTAGAATGGGAGATGCTCTCCTTGTCGCTGAAAAAAGTAATTTTTTGGTTATGTATTATCTGCAGGAGCATCTATGTTTTATAATCAAGACCATCTCGGTTTTATAATTAAACAATCAGTTGTATGCAATTATCACAATTATTATTATACTCACTCTTTTCAATACACTCAGCCAAAGCAACCTAATATTTTATTTAATATGCCCAAGAACTTAGTTAATATAAAAACAACTCTAAAATACCAATATAATGGGAACGTGTCTAGTCGGGAAATTTTATGCGCGGGAAGAACAATGCAACAATGTATAGAATAGCGCTGTATGTATCGTCCAATTTTTCCTGCAATCTTATTTTATTTATTCGTATATATTGAACACCATAACGTGCAAGATATTTTATTAGTCAAAACTGAATAAATGGTATGTTTTTGGCGGAAAACTAGAATAAATAGAAAAAGGGGGATGGAAAAAGGCCTTGGAGGTAAAAATAATTACTTAATAACCTAACTCAAATACAAAAGCTTCCGTCAAATTATTTTGTCGAGTAGGAATATTTGTTGAGTGCGTTGGGGGTAAAATTTGCAATCGACATCATAGTTTGAGCTGGAAATACGACTGGACTTATGCTGTAATAGTGTCTGCGTCAGAACTAATATTCAGGGATAAACGTCAGCTGCTAATGTTCATCTCACAGAAATGATGGGCAAGAAGAAAAGTTCTATACTATATAACAATCCTATTAAATCCAAAGTGTAATTTTCCAACAACTACTGTTTATTGATATGATTACACTCGAGCCAATACTATAACTACATTCATACTCTGTAAAGTTACGCAACCAAAAATTTTCATCGTTTTAATAACGAAGTAGTAATAGTACATTACTCCATGAGGGCGAAAAACATTTTTCTAACGAGTGTGAGTTTGCAGCACGTGCCAAAGGCGAGGACTGCAAACTCACACTCGCTAGAAAAAGTGTTTCGTACAAGGGATGTACAAAATTTTTCATCACAGAGGCAGTTTTCCACATGCAAAGCAGTCGGAAAAGTGATTGTTTCTGCACCGAGTGATAAACAACATTTTTATAACAATTTAGATACGAAATTTCATATTGCATATTTAACTTATTCATTGTTGAAACGATGAAAATTATCAGTAGTGTAACTTTGCGTAGCATGAATAACGTTATAATTCTAGTTCCAGTGTAAGCGTATAGATAACCAGTATTTGTTGAATAAAATTCCACCTTGACTATCAGTTGTGATGCGGACACTATTGCAATATAATTCCGGTCCTGTTTCCAACCTAAGATATGCGACCCATTCTAAATTTTATCCCTGTCTTACTCAACAAACATTTCTACATAATAAAGTGGTTTGAAAAAAATAGGTTTTGTACGTCAGCCAGGTTATTGAATAATTTTTATTTACCAGCAAGCACTATTTGGTATATACAAGTAAAGATTGATAGAAGAAAAGACTTACGGCATGTCCATGTATTGCAACAGCAATAATGATATTAGAAACCAGCAGCAAGCCAATCCCTTCTGTGACATTGCTGTGACGGTGGGATAATGTTTCCAATTGTCCATTTGATCCATCTTGGTGCAGTGTAATCCAAATGCAATGCTGCCGATGTCCCAGTTTCAGATGAACCGCAGCATTCCTAAATGAAAACGATAAAAAATAATTGTAATAAGATCATTAAATCTGTATCAGCATACTCATAATTATCATTATAATCAGTCGATTTGTACATTGTTGACTTTAAAAGTAACAATCATGAATCTGAGAACACGCGTTAACGTGACTCGGAGCACTCACGGATCGGAAAAATTAACTTTTCTCAAAATAGGAGCGTATATTTATGGGCGATTTCGAGGCCAAAAAAGTATATTGAAATAAATGAATAATGTCGCATTACTGAATAAATATCTCGTACTTATTTGAATGAAACGTCAACGTTGCAAATAAATTGGAGCACTCGGAATTGTAGACGCGTTGATATATGAGGCTATTAGAATCAATGATGGCGCTCGGGCCAATACGCATTGCATCGACGCTGTGACGCCAATCGTAGATCCAGCCTAAGCCTCTGCCTAAGCCAATCAAAAAATACATGGGTCATTTATTCGGCTGTCTTTACACGGTCATATGACCGATACCGGCAAATAGTGAAAAAACAGTTTTTCTACTTTTCTATTGGAACCGTTCGCCACCAAACGTTTTAATTGCGATAATCGTGACCACCAAACGATTGCGCTTCGAATAAGACAAATTAAAATAGAATTTGGCGAAAAAAAATAAAAAATCGGCTAACTTCACACAAAATTTTGATTTTGATTTTTTGAAAAAACCCTTGACTACCAAACGATTTAATTAGGCCACCAATCACCACCGAACGACCACCAATTGATTACAAAAAGAAAAAGTTTAATTAGTTAAAATTGTACGGCTAACTTCACGGAGGTGCTGCATTCGGTCGATTTGCGGCTTTTGGCAGTTATTTTTTAGACATTTTCGTCCGGTTTTTTTATCGGTTGTATTACCGCAAAATTGCAGTTGCCCGTCCCGACAGGGCTGTCCAATGACGACTCCTGCTATCGGTATCGTATCTGTTTTCCCATTTTACAAGTTAGTTGTCTTTGCTTGAAATCGGATTTGGCTTGAAACGCTAGCGATGGCGGGTATCGAAGGTAGAAGTGTTGTTGTACGCTATAGCGATCGCTGGTAAGTAAGTTCATATTATTATAGTCACGAAAAAAAATATTTCCGATAAAAAATATTTTTGTCTTCCGAGTATTAACTGTTGAATGCATTCGGTTCTTATCGCTTCTGTCCAGAATACAATTGGAATATAATCATGTTCCCTACGATTCGCAATGGTTTTTATTCTCATGTGTGCACAATGTGTTTTCGTTTTAGTCAGTTGGTACTGAAATCATCTTGTTCATTCGGATACCTATCGGCTACCCGAGAGGGGTTCGTAGATGATGCATATGAAACGGGTGTCCGCCGTTTCAATATTTCGATTATTTCGGTATTTCTCATGAAAATCATTGTATTATAAAACTTTTTGACGTATTATGCAAACGTCTCAGGTGATTCTATACGAAAATTGTATTTGAGCGTGGATATTCTATCTGTTCTACATTAATGATTTCAGGCAGTAATGTGCTAAAGGTTGTGATGTAGGATTTTTCCTCGTCCTATTATTTCCTCGCTCGAGATGGCGCGAGAGTCCGTTTCGCCCGTGGAACACGAAAGTGTTCGACTCGCGGTGCGCGGGAATTATGAGAAGGAACTATTAAGGTATTTGTGGAGATAACCGAAAACTCGGAGTGATAAAACGTTATGGTTGAAGTTTTCAACTGATATTCAATATATTGTTACAGACTTTTACTCAAGAGCTTGATCCTCACAGCTCGAAATTCAAACGTATTCTGCTTTGTACAAGTTTCCTTTTCGATGATTTTCGACGTTGATATGCAAGAGTAGGGGTGGTTCAACCCCTCCAGTAAGTACGTTATCCAGTCGTGGGTCCGGGCCCGCCTCCTCCGTGATGTCTCGCCGGCGTAGATGCCGAGGGTGTTGGTGATCCGAAGGGTCGTCGGTGAAAGACATCCGCATAGTTTTATGAGTTTGGGCCTCTTCTTTACAGAGCCAAAAACATGGCTGCATTCTTTCACAGCAGTCCTTTTCTTCGGGTGAAGTGTCCACATCTGGCATCCATCCTTGGGGAAAAGTTCTGCGTTCTCGACGGTTTTTCCAAAGTACCGTCTTCTATAGAAAGTTCGCGTGTGACCATTCCTGCCCAATAATAACTATTCGATTTCCGCTCGCATTATTTATGTTTGAATCGGACAAAACGCGCGCTACGTATAATGCGACTATCGAGTAATATCGAGGTTACTAACTGGGTACGTTACAAGGTCGTTGTAGAAATTGCAAATCCGGCCGACCGATTTGTCAAGCGATCGGGTTGGTTAAAAATCGCGTCACACTCAAGACGACTGCTAGAAAAAATATTATAGTTTTTTTACAGTATGCAGTGGATAGGCGTTCGTAGGTAGTCAGTGCGATGCGTGTATTCATCGGGATTTTTATATTAATCCCAAAATCATTGTACCATTAAACTTTTTGAATAGATTATGCAAACCTATCGGGGGATTCTGTACGGAAATTACATTCGACCGTGGATTCCTTCGATATTTACTTTAAAGATTTCGGACTTAAACTGCGCTAGAGACTTTCGATATGATGAGGTTGGTCATGATACAAGTTTCGCATTCGGTCAACTGTCTGTCACCCAAAACACGACCGGCATTCACGCTTGCATTATCGGATTACGACGCAGTGTTCTCGCATTTGGCAAACTTCCTTTCGTGGCGAGGAATTTCCCGGAGAGCGAGCAATGCTTATTATTAGTTTCACTCGCTGAATCGATTCGATGATTTTCGTACTGAAAGTTTACGCTGAACAATAAGTTGAATAAAAGTTGGGCTTAGAGTGTTCGGGCATTGTCGCGGATTTATCGGCGCTTCTGGCGTTACGAGATCTATAAGTAACATATATATATATATATATATATATATATATATATATATATATATAAAGGTTCGTCAGCTGTTCTTCGCGGACTCGTCATTGTCTCGAAATACCTCGTTGTCTTAGGAGCGGCTGGGCACAATCGAAGTGCCACCCAATTGACAAGAGTCTCTCGATAGTATTTGTTTTTAGACTCGACGATAATGGATAAAACAAAGCTAGGAAATACCGGACTGGAATTACCACCGTTGCGTAGCCTCGACGACTTTCTGCTCGAGTCCGCAAGGTTTCAAATACCCAATGTCAAGGATCTCGACAAATGGGGCAATCGGGTTATCAACAATTTGCTGTACTATCAGACAAATTATTTTTTCATGTCCGTTATCATATTCCTGATCGTTGGGTGAGTTAATGCCTTATCTAATGTTTCTTTTTTTGATCCTGTTTCTTGGACAGTTTCAGGTGATTTTTTTTTTTCAGCTTTATCCATCCTGGAAAAATGATACTTGGCATGATAGCGATGACTGTGGCTCTTGCGGTTTTCGCTTATCTGTCGACCGAGGGAAGGGCCATTCACAATTTCAAGAAGCAGAATCCCGCGGCTGGTATCATCGCTATTCTTTTGGGTAGTTGCTTCGTCACGTACACCCTGGGATCTCTGCTCGTCTTCCTCATCGGTATACTCTTGCCGTTCTCTGGTAAGGCACTCAATGGCTTTTGTAGTTTCATTGCGACGAAGTTAGCAATGCTGTGTTCCAATAAGATCATCGACAATATTTTGTTTTTTCCGGGCTTCGTTGCATTTTTTTGGAAACAGATTTTTCAGGAAAAAATGTGGTGCATTTTTTGCCGATATAACAATTTTTTTGTTGTTTGAATTATTATTTTTTCTCTTAAAAAATTTGGTAAAAAGCCAATTTTCTTGTTGGAGAAATTATTTTTTTTGCAAGAAAAAAAAATGTGCTCATAAGCAACATTTTAAAAATGTAGCTTATCAGCAATTTTTAAATCTTTTTGTTGGACTTTTCATTATGTTACAGAGTTTATTTAACTTGAATTTTATCTATGGAGAACACACAATGCTCTAAGAAAAAAGATTTACCAAAGACTTGCGACATTGTTTTTTCAGTTCCGTGGAAGGTCGCTCTTATTTCAGATATTTTATGTCACTAAAGTTCGAAACGTTGCAGCAACGAAATGACCTCAACTGTCACTCGTACAAGCTGTACATAACCTCCGTATTTCTTTCAATTTTTATTTGAATGCCTGGACGTTCTTACGAGCCCATTTTATCGCGATAGTTTTTCTTCACAGCCTTGAAAATGTTCACCAACATTTAAGAGAATCTGTTGTGCGGACAACTTTCTATAGGCTTACAACGATGAAGTGAAAAATAGTTTGACCTTTAAAGGCCCGTAATTTTTTTTTGGGACAGATTTCCCCGCCCAATTTATTTAGACAATTATATTTAGGCTTCATAAAAAGTTCTCACCAAGTTTTAGGAAAATCGTTTGTTCGGAAAACTTTCTACAGGCTTACAACGATGAAGTGAAAAATAGTCTGATCTTGAAAGGCCCGTAATTTTTTTTGGGACAGATTTCCCCGCCCACTTTATCTTGACAATTATCTTTATGCTTCATGAAAAGTTCTCACCAAGTTTTAGGAAAATCGTTTATTCGGAAAATTTTCTACAGGCTTACAACGATGAAGTGGAAAATAGTTTGACCTTGAAAGGCCCGTAATTTTTTTTGGGTCAGATTTCCCCGCCCAATTTATGTGGACAATTATCAGATTTCCCCGCCCAATTTATCTTGACAATTATCTTTATGCTTCATAAAAAGTTCTCACCAAGTTTTAGGAAAATCGTTTGTTCGGAAAACTTTCTACAGGCTTACAACGATGAAGTGAAAAATAGTTTGATCTTGAAAGGCCCGTAATTTTTTTTTGGGACAGATTTCCCCGCCCAATTTATCTTGACAATTATATTCATGCTTCATAAAAAGTTCTCACCAAGTTTTAGGAAAATCGTTTGTTCGGAAAACTTTCTACAGACTTACAACGATGAAGTGAAAAATAGTTTGACCTTGAAAGACCCGTAATTTTTTTTTGGGACAGATTTCCCCGCCCACTTTATCTTGACAATTATCTTTATGCTTCATGAAAAGTTCTCACCAAGTTTTAGGAAAATCGTTTATTCGGAAAATTTTCTACAGGCTTACAACGATGAAGTGGAAAATAGTTTGACCTTGAAAGGCCCGTAATTTTTTTTGGGTCAGATTTCCCCGCCCAATTTATGTGGACAATTATCTTTAGGCTTCATAAAAAGTTCTCACCAAGTTTTAGGAAAATCGTTTGTTCGGAAAACTTTCTACAGGCTTACAACGATGAAGTGAAAAATAGTTTGGTCTTGAAAGGCCCGTAATTTTTTTTTGGGACAGATTTCCCCGCCCAATTTATCTTGACAATTATATTCATGCTTCATAAAAAGTTCTCACCAAGTTTTAGGAAAATCGTTTGTTCGGAAAACTTTCTACAGACTTACAACGATGAAGTGAAAAATAGTTTGACCTTGAAAGAACCGTAATTTTTTTTTGGGACAGATTTCCCCGCCCAATTTATCTTGACAATTATCTTTATCTTATCTTTATTAAAATTACGGGCCTTTCAAGGTCAAACTATTTTTCACTTCATCGTTGTAAGCCTGTAGAAAGTTTTCCGAACAAACGATTTTCCTAAAACTTGGTGAGAACTTTGCATGAAGCCTAAAGATAATTGTCAAGATAAATTGGGCGGGGAAATGTGTACCAAAAAAAAATTACGGGCCTTTCAAGGTCAAACTATTTTTCACTTCATCGTTGTAAGCCTGTAGAAAGTTTTCCGAACAAACGATTTTCCTAAAACTTGGTGAGAACTTTGCATGAAGCCTAAAGATAATTGTCAAAATAAATTGGGCGGGGAAATCTGCACCAAAAAAAAATTACGGGCCTTTCAAGGTCAAACTATTTTTCACTTTATCGTTGTAAGCCTGTAGAAAGTTGTCCGCACAACAGCCTCTCTCAAATCTTGGTGAACATTTTCAAGGCTGTGAAGAAAAATGATCGCGATAAAATGGGCTCGTATGAACGTCCAGGCATTCAAATAAAAATTGAAAGAGATACGGACGTTATGTACAGCTCGTATGATTGACAGTTGAGGTCATTTCGTTGCTGCAACGTTGCGAACTTTAGTGACATGATATTTTTTATATCTGGATTCTATCTACATATTTAATTTCTATCTACCAAAAACTTTTGGTGACCATCAAGAGCTCCATTTCATTGAGGATGTGTCATTCTGTGTTGTCCATAAAGCAACCCCTTTCAGATATTATTTATTTTCGTTGTTCCATTTCGACCGTATACTCTTTTTTGCGTTTTTACGAAACTCCATCCCGTTTCCCTCTAGCACTCCTTACCCTTGAGCTACTTAACTTCCAGTGCGTTCGTAGCCGACATATACCAAATCTCTACCAGTAACGAGAACGGACTGAAGCGGATTTAAACCAGTGACTGATTTTTGCGTAAACTCCGAACTCTCTAGTTAACAACCAATCGCGTACACGAATAGAACTCCGTTCTCGAGTTCACTAGAATTTCGTGAGTAGCTTAGATCAATATCAGTCCGGTCCAGAGTAGCAAATAATGCATTACTTCCATAATGATTTCACGATTTCATTGTTCATTTTTTTGGAAATTGCTACTTGAACTCCCCTCCATTAGCCATTATTTTTTAAATCGGCAATGGAACCTTCCTCCATTATCCATTGCTTTGGTAATCGATAATGGGACTCTTCTCCATTAACCATTGTTATGATAATGGAGAATGGGGTCATCTCCATTATCCATTGTTTTTGCAATGGACAATGGGACTCGTCTCTGTTATCAATTATTTTCGTAATGGATAATGGGCCGCAGCTCCACTATCCATTGTTTTGGTAATGGTCAATGGGCCTCTGTTCCGTTATTGATTGTTTTGGTAATAGCCAATGGAACTCTGTTCCATTATCCACTGTTTTAGTAATGGTCAATGGGGGTCTGCTCCACTATCCATTCTTTTAGTAATGACCAATGGGACTCTGTTCCATTAGCCATTGTTTTGTTGGAAGTGTCTATTGGGACCATAACGTGCACTGTATGGACACCGTGATACGGTATTCACACGGTAGTCACAATTCCAGTGCAAATATACTGAGATACCGTGTACGGTATGCCTAACTTCCACGGGATACGGTAGGAATACATAAACCCAGCTGGCCATACCGCGATACCATACACGGCATGTGCAGCGCACCACGGAACATTAGCGAAAAATAAGCCCAACTTGAAAATTACCGCGATCCTGTATAACTTGTGTCTATTATGATACGGTATAAGTATAAATTCAAACGGAGCCAAGGTAGCTGTAATACCGTGTACTGTTTGTGCATCGCGCACGGTATGCTTTAGAAACACAGCATTTTTTTGCAATACGGCATTATTCCAAATACATATTTCGCGAGAACCGTCACTATACCGTGGCTGATAGTGGCTAGCCACTGTCAGCATTCTAAATTTAGTGATTGCAGCGGTAGTGGCTAACCACAATCAATTTTCTGATGATACTGAGTAGCCACTATTCTAAATTTATCATATTATGGGTATAATATATCAACGGTGAATTAATTTTGAATAATATCGTAATTTTCAATTTTTATGAGGGACCGATATGAAAATTTCAATTTTCACTTTTGTCTACTTTTGAAAAATCTACGAAAAGTCATGAAATTTCGATGTTTTCGTAGAAAGAGTCCATATCATACATGGCAGTTTCCGATTCATCGAACAAATAGATTCATATGGGCTGAAGGACTCCAGTCGATGGCCCATAGACAATGGTATTAAAAGCGTCTTAACAACAAATAGAGAGATGTATCGGAGATTGTATGGACCAACTGTTATTGTCAATAAATACCTTTTTACTACTACGAGATTCATAAATATAGCTTTCAAAAAATAATTCAAAAACAGACATTTCACAATGATAAGAAACTTAAAAAACAAATCATATCGTTCCATAAATATAAATCCATTTCACATGAAAAACAAGTTGTTCTGATTAATCGTTAAATATTTTCATTTTTTTTCACCGTTTCATTAATAACTCGTCGACGTCATCGCGCATAATCAATGTAAAATTCTTATCACCTCCCATATGGATGATTATTTCAGATTTTTATCCCACTAAGAACGATACAAAATGCTCACCAGAGTTCATTTTTGGCTGGGAACGTATACACGATGCATCATTAAAAAAATACGAAACTGTGTGTTAATTAACGATAATTTTGTTACAGTGACCTTCGTGCACTCGTCCTTGAGACTGCGAAACATGAAGAACAAGCTCGTGAATAAGATAGAAGGAATTGGACTGAGACGCACGCCCATGGGTGTCTTTTTGGAGCATCTCGGTATGGAGCAAGAGCTCTTTGCTTAAACTTCTCTAGACGAGTTTCACCCAGATTTTTTAGATTAGGAAAGCGGATCGAAGAGATTGTCACATAAGAGAAATCGCGATGCGTTTAAACGATCAACCAATATTTTCAGCTTCGTACGCTTGCTATTTTAAAATTAATACAAATACTATATATATAGTGCTGATCCCTGCAATCATCTAGTCGCGACTTAAATCAACTCGATTTATCGATTGTTAAAAAAGCCCAAAAAAAGCTAGGTCTCGATAGAGTTTTAGAAGCCATTAATCTCTTTTTTCGGACAGTCTGTTAATGCATTTATGCACTCGGCTAGACAGCACCGTCAGTCTTGTAAATAAATGAAATTGAATAATACGCGCGATACGCAATATATCGTTACGTTTGAAATTTATTAGAGAATTTTTTAAACTATTACCCAATAAAATCATTGCATTAATAGCTATATCGTACCCATTAGTGTGCCTAATTACTTGTCGTTTATTTTTTTCTTTTTCTTGTTTTTATTTCCATTGTATACAGATGATGTGACCTGCATGAACTTGCGACCACAGACGTATATCACGTTAAAGCCTTCCCAATAACCCGCTTCGAGCACATAGGATATCGCATCGATCGTACCGGATTCAATTATAATGATTGGCAAGCGCTATATCGTTTGTGGCGGTCTTCATACCATTTGGGCCAGCGAAAAGGAGGCATTTTTAATTATTATTTTTGTATCAACCTAATGAGAAGAATAGTTAATATATTTTCGATTGCGATTCAGTAATCGCACAAAATATAGGTGATAATAAAAAATTTTTAAACTCAAATTTATTAACCTTTTAACGGTCAAAGGAAAAATAGCTTAACACTAAGTTGCAATGTTGCGATATTTTTTTTAATAAATAAGAAATTGTTTTTACATCCGTTTCATTTCCATGTACCTCACTTTGGGTACTCGTGAATACCCATTCTGTTAAAACATAAAAAAAAGTTCATAAAAATAGATTGCAAGTAAATAAATCGGTTTTCTAATGACCATTAAAGGTTTCATAGAGATTGCTAACAAATTCTCGAATATCAATAGTTTGTTATTAAATAACGACGTCGAATATTTAGCGATGCTTGAGCAATCACAAAATCATCGGTGAAGGAAAACAGTGGTGTTTCACGCAATGCAAATCACGAATAAAGTTTATCGACTTTTTATAAGTGCTACAGTTCTACTACGATTGTATTTATATTCAGTGTTTTCATCATTTAAGATTTTAATCATCTTATGAATTCTATTTACAATGTGTTAACCTGATATTTTTTTAATGTCATATACCAACCGTTTACACATACATAACATTTCTTTTAAAAATCAGTTGTTCATACGATGTAAGGAATTAATAAATAAAATACAAACATTTATTCAACCAATAATTGTTTCGTGAATTATTATTGGTATTAAGTGTCTTTTTGAGAAAAATTGTCGGTATATCGTGGTGTTGAGTACAACATGATAAGAAGATTATAACATCTATGGTTTGATTCGTCGATTCAGAGATCATCTTGGAGATCTACAGGCATAGGCTTCAAAAGGCTTTTAACTCTCAAAAGCCTTTAAATATTTTTCACTTTAAAAAGTATTCGAACACGGTGGTTACAGGTCAGAAAAAATCTAGAAATGTCGGAATTAAAGATTGATCGTGGAAATCAGGTGAAAAATCTGGGAATTTTATAATCGCACAAAAATTCGAATCTTTGTAGTTTACAAAGATTCGGATTGTAAGTTACACATTGAAACATGCATAATATTTGAGCAATAAAGAAGAACGGAGCGGCGACGAAACGTCGAGGACCGAGCTGTTGATCGTTTCGACGCCGGTCACAATCGAATAGGAACAGTTATTGAAGAAAAACTGCCAATTAATATAATTAAAGAAAAATTTATTGAACCACTTACAATTTCGTGTATTCCACTGTAATAATTAAGTCTTGTTTGAATTAAATTTTGTCGGAAGATCTATAGTAAAAGGAATCGAAGCACTGTAAGATAAGTGTTCACCCCGTCGCGTTGTGTTCCTCCCTGTCTGTGAATAAGACGTACGAAAAGATCGTGAAATATTGGCAGTGCAAGATTGAGTCATTTTAATTGACTGTCATTCCATAGCTATATTATATTTTTCGTGGCAGACAGAGACTCGCATTGCGTACGTTTACTTAATATTAAATTTATCGGTCGTTCTTTATACACTTTGTAGGACAAAAACAATATCACTCACAAAGAAACTTCAACGTAATACTAATGGCAGTGTTTTTGACCGTTAATCTTTCAAATCAGAGGGTCCGAACAATTTGACAATAATTTAAAGGAAGAAAACAAAAGGATCCACCGCGTCGCGTTCCATTCGCGAAAACATCGGGATTTCGATGACGCTTTGACTGTTTTGTGTACTCATAATGAGTCTGTAGACTCGTCTCCCGATGCGATTACATTTAGACCTTAGTTATGAATACTGTGTTGGATGGATAGAGAATAGTGTCGGACAAACGGGTGTGAGACGGAAGGGCACCGACGTTCGTCTTTGGAAATGGGACCAAGTAAGTGTGCTCCGACGAAGCGTATCCCATATCTTCCATTCTTTTTATGAACGCCTGGGGAAGAGAAAATATAAAATGTTATCGACGAAATATAATTACAACGATTCGTCCAACTATTCGCTCATGTACTTGCCTCTACGGTGTCGTTGGCACACATCGAGAACGCTTCCTTTCCTCCGCTCGGCAGCCGCAAGCACAATCGCAACGATGGCTCATCGGTTGCGATGGGTGTCGCGGACTCGTGCAATTCTTTCTTGAGTACTTCCTTCGATGCTGAGGTCTTTTTCACTGCTTCGACGACCGATGGTTCTTTCTTCAGACTTTCCGTTGATTCCGATACAGGACTCGCTCGACTCTTCGCCTCGAGCTCGTCTATTCTCGACCTCTTGCCGATAATCGAATGACTCGTACTACTGCTAACGGTCGCGGAAACCGCTGTCTCGCTACTGGAAGCTGAAGCTCGTAATTTCTTGTTTCTCGCTGCGGAATCCTTGGAAAAATTGAGCAAATGTTAATCCAGGCGCCGCAGAGAGATTGAGCACCTAATTTTATCGTTAATTTTATCGTCGCTTTCGTAAAATTGTATTCGTTGTCAAAACACCCCAAGCCTCCCTAACGGAACTGAGGTGACCGTCGGCAGACTTCAAATATACTAATGTACAATGTGCAAAATGTTGACTTGCTGTAGACTCGTGTATAATCTTTATTAAAATAAAGGTTACACGTACTGTAGACGCGAGTCTGCAGCAAGTTAAAGACAATGTGAATATGTCGTCACCCCGGTAATCTATCCTGTAACCCTTGCAACCATCGTAGGGCCTCACGTTTTGGTTATTTATCATTTTGTTTGAACAATAGTGTAAATAACATTCTATTTGCAAACTCGCATTTTTTTCTGAAAATTTCGTCATTTTCTGAACGATTTGCTAATCTTTTTCTCGATACGTGAAATCTTTCGCGATGATAAAAATTATCAACGAAAATCAATTTCCCTTGTGATAACTGATAATTTCACTTTACATTCGCCGGGTCGTTAGCCAGCCGATTAAGTAAACAGACCATTGATTTTACAGATGTCGGAAAAATTCATTAACCGAAGTGTGATTGGAGAATATTATTACCTGTAGACTCGTTCTGGCTATTATTGCCTACATTGCCAGAAAGCATAAGTTATTACAAAAAAAATCTAACTGTACTATGGTTTGAATAAACACAAATAACCAAAACTGTGTGTCAATATACCATCATTCTTCAAAAAATAAAAATAATAATTTGCGATACAAGTGCGGTAAAGAAAACTTTATACGCACGCTGCGAAGAGAATCGCACAACCTGCACGAGTACCACAGGGGCTCGAGCTGAAGGCGCGTGCTCCTTGCGGTCCGAGTCACTTTACAGTTAGCGTATGATGTTCGCTACACCGCACAAGTATCGCATAATATTTTTTGTAACCACTGCAGGAGAAGTGCTACTCCATGCCTGCTGATTGCGGCGCAGCACAGCCAGCGTGCGTAAAGTAGGAGAAGCGTGCGTAAAGTAGGAGAAGCGTGCGTAAAGTAGGAGAAGCGTGCGTAACGTAGGAGAAGCGTGCGTAAAGTAGGAGAAGCGTGCGTACAGTACGAGAAGCGCGAGTAAAGTACGAGAAGCGTACGTAAAGTACGAGAGGAGTGCGTAAAGTACGAGAAGCGTGAGTAAAGTACCAGAAGCGCCCGGAAAGTACGAGAAACGCGAGAAACGTAAAATTAGCCCGGTGTTTATAGTACACTTGGCTGTAGAGCGCCACTTACGCCACTCACGGCAGGCATGAAAAATAGTACTTTTCATGCATGAGGTACATAAAAACAATAACGAGTGCTAGTCATCGAGAAAATTGTCTCGGTAACGTAAAATCGGATACCGAATCCCCGAGCGCCTAAGCGAAAGTCTTGTGATTCTTACTTCCATAACCGAATCCGTGCGAGCTTGTCGTTTGTTCGGCAGCGACGAGCGTTCCTTGAAATCACCGGTATTCGCCGGATCTTGCGGTGTGTTGTCGGGCGATGCATGAGTGCTCAACATATCGTTGAGTCCCGTGGCTAAACTGTCGACGGTAATGTGGTTGTATGAACGCATGCATTCGCCGGTTCTCGGATCGATTATAGCCAAATACGGGTATTCCGCAACGTTGTAAAAATCGATGTACCGCTTTCCATCGCTGGTATTTGAGAGAACCTGCGAAAGCGACATTTTCCGATTAGGGTGAATAGACGAGAAATTATAGGGAAAAAAAAAACACGCGAAAACGACGCTCGCAGTACGAAGTACCTGCCATAGAACGAAGTGGTCCTTAATTATCTCGCGTATCTGACTGTTCGGCCAGACGTCTCTGTTGAGTATCTGACAAGCAAATTCCTGCGAGTTTTGTACGTTAACGAGCAACCAACGATTAACGTCCTTAGCGCGTTCCCGAGCCTCGATGAACGAACCCAAGAACAGTATGTCGCACGGTGGCCTGAAAAGATCCTCCAGACGTTTTGTCCGAGCCTGCGTCGCTTTTCTCACTCCGTTCACTCTTCTGGTCATCTCTTCCTCCTGGCGACCTGTATTAACAACAAACAAAAGCCGTGAGTAAATTGCATTAATCACCTGGAGCTGGGAAGGAGGACTTTAAAGGTCCGTCAAAGAAATTGTCATTAAAAAATCCAATATTTTTTAAATAATAATTTTTTTTTAACATTATTAATCAATAATTCAATGATTTAATGATAATATTAATAAAAAAAAAGAGTGAGATTTTGGACGTTCAGTGCCGTTTTTATTTCAATCCGATTATTGCACTGGTTTCTGTTCATAAACGAAATGTAAAATGTTACTAGTCAAGAATCCGCCCAATGCTAACAGCACATTTACTTGTGAGAAAATATAAATAAAAAATACATTATTAAAAATCATATCCAAAAAAAAGTAGTAACGCAAGATATTTTTCGTATTATACATTTTTAATTCTATACGTAAAGGAGAAATCGATGGAAAATTAACAAGTATTGAATATGTTCTTGCGTAGGACGACAATAAAAATATGCCGAGGATTTTTCTCAGCGACTTACGAGTCTCAACTGCAAAGTCCCTGAATCGGTCGAAAACATTGTTTGACGCTCTCGGAAACGAACAGACCGGCTCCGACGGCACGAGGACTTCCTGGGTCGGTAAAATCGGTTCGCGAACTGGCGCTTCTTCGTCGTTGTTGGTAGCTGTGCCAGCCTCTTGCTCGCCAGGTCCGCCGCTCTCGAACATCAAACTTATAGCGCTCTCCACATTCCCATCAGCAAGGGTGAGATATTGAGTGGCGGTGTCTTCGCTCTCGCCTGAAAACGAACGATTACTCAACGACCTTGGAAAATGTTACGTACCTACATTTTAAGTCACGAGATATCTATATAACATCGAAAAAAAAATTTTAACGCTTCGGTATTGTAAAAATTTGTTTACAACCAGATAATAGAGATACCCGGATCGTAACCTCAAAAATGTTTGACAAACATTATATTATTTATTTTTTTACACTCACCAGTAACTTCGATAAACTTCTCGACCAATTCACGGTCCATTGTCATTTTTTTGTGTACAATTCGGAACGATTGATTGAACAGCGATTGAGATATAAGCTACGCGAATTGTGGAAAGATGTAAATTACGTGAGATCGGAGTCCCATCGCAGTACGAACGAACCGTCAGACACAGCTAAACAGCCAAGACTGGCCAAGACTGGCTGAGGACTTGTGGAAATTGTTGAAAGTGGTACTAGTCGATCTGTTTGCTTCCCGGATCGACGAGGATAAGCGGAGCCTTGGGTTTCAGTCGGTTCAGCGAACAGTACATGGATCTCCTGTGCTTTTTGGATTGGATGGCTGTGCGCCGATTGGTTTGTTTGCAACAAGTTTAAGGTGAAGTGAAAGTCACGTGACGAGGCCATCTCACGAGTGTGAGAGAGATAGTTGCATTTTTCAAATTAACTCTATTCAATGGTGCTAATTTTTTTGAGAAAAAGATGAATTCGGGCCGGATGCAAAATTACTGTGTGCATCCGGCTCGAATTTGCTTTTTTATCCTCAAAGAAATGAGCACCTTTGAGAAAAGTTCATTATAGTTTTCATTACCGACTGCGATATTTCACTTCTCCTTAAGAGCATGTGAAACACTATGGAGTGCGAGAGAGATAGCATCAGTGGCGCTCACGGCGGAGCGCGAGAGACACACTCGGAAAGGTGTTTCACATGCTCTTAATGTCGAATGTTTATCAAAGACTTATGAGCTAAAGACGGACTCCAAATGCATTCAGCGAGAGCGATAGCTGCAATTTTTCAATAATCTTTATTCGATGGTGCTAATTTTTGCGCGAAAAATATAAACTCGCGCTATATGCGAAATTACCATGCGCATCAGGTTCGAATTCGCCTTTTTCTTGCAAAAATGTGCACCATTAAAAAAATGTAGATTACACTTTTCGTTGAGGCGCCTTCAAACGTACACCGTTCAAACGTACACAGGTTCACCGTAACACAGCTGAATCGTACACTTCACGAAATGGCACGCGGCGTTCAAGCTTACACAACGAATTTCTAACAAACGATTTTTCTAACATCTGACAAACCGTACACCGCAATTTTATTACACATCAAAAAGCTTTCACATTTAAAATGAACACATTCAGAATTTAACAACATTATTTTGTAACAACCGCGAAATGTAAAAACTTCGAAAGCTTACACGTGAAATTTGTAACAGACGTTGAATCTCACACCCGTGCGTACGTACACGGGCTGACAGGGAAGGAGGCGGCTTGAGACTGCCGCTGATGAGAACCACTGCTAGTATGCGGGTTAAATGGACTTCCCAGCAGGCAATGTTCGCACGGTAACCCTGTGAAGTCCATTTAACCTCCATAGTAACAGTGGTTCTCATCAGCGGCAGTCTCGAGCCGCTCCCTTCCCTGTTAGCCCGTGTACGTATGCACGGGTGTAAGATTCAACGTCTGTTACAAATTTCACGTGTAAGCTTTCGAAGTTGTTACATTTCGCGGTTGTTACAAAATAATGTTGTTAAATTCTGAATGTGTTCATTTTAAATGTGAAAGCTTTTTGATGTGTAATAAATTTGCGGTGTACGGTTTGTCAGATGTTAGAAAAATCGTTTGTTAGAAATTCGTTGTGTAAGCTTGAACGCCGCGTGCCATTTCGTGAAGTGTACGATTCAGCTGTGTTACGGTGAACCTGTGTACGTTTGAACGGTGTACGTTTGAAGGCGCCTCTTTTTTACCGACTTAGTCTATATCACATACCCTTAAGGGCAAGTGAAACAGCTGCGCGTGCGAGAGACAGTTGCAATTTTTTAATTAACTTTATTGAAGGGTGCTATTTTTTTTTAGAAAAAAATGAATTCGCGGCGGGTGCGAAATTACCGTGCGCATCCGGCTCGAATTTGCTTTTTCCTCAAAAAAATTAGCACCCTTGAGAAAAGTTCATTACAGTTTTCATTACCGACTGCGATATTTCACTTCCCCTTAAGATCATATAACACCTGCCTCCCCGCCCATCCCGGGCTCAGTCGGTATCCAAAACTGTAATCAACTTTTCTCACGGATTCTCACATGTACAATCAAAAGAAAAATCTCATTGGAAACGGATGTCAACTCGGCATTCGATGAGACTTTTCTTTTGACTCTACATGCCAGAATACGTGGGAAAAGTTTATTACAGTTCTCAGCGTGTCTCTCTCGCTCCGACGAGAGCGCCACTGATGCTATCTCTCTCGCATTCTATAGTGTTTCACATGCTCTTAAGGGCATGTGGTACATACGTATCGATGCTCCGATGGTAACAAATCGCTTTCCCTATTTTCGCCGTGATGGTTGATGCTTCGACCAAAATTAAATTAGGTTTTTGTAGGCAATAGATATAAGTATGAAAACCTAATTTGCTTTTGGTCGTCGTATTAATCGTTTTGAAGAAAACAGGGAAGGCGATTTGTTACCGACTGAGTCTGTACCACATGCCCTTAACAGTGCTAAGTCGGAACGAAAAATTGTCTATTTCCGTCGGTAAAACAGGTAAAGCAGGTTAAAAAAGAAAAAAAAACAGCTCCAGCATCGCTTTAATGAAACAGTTATTTACTCACTTCATCGGTTATTTATCAACTCACATCACTATCTTACCAGTTTCTAGTCCATCTGCCTAGGGAATTTAACGCCCCCTAATTTTTCCTAGGGAATAATAATCTCAAGCGTTTCCTATCCTGCGAATAACCAATGGCGCCTTCCGGCTTCACCGTCTACGATCTTTCACTTCTGTGGACCCTTTTCCGGTAGGGTGACAAAATGACTGGCTTCAGTGAAAAGGTGCGTAGCCGAAGTTTTATCGTTTTATTGAATACGCCGACGTGAACTCGACCTATTATTTCGCACAAACAACTCTCGGTGCCGTCGGAATGAAATCTCAATAATCAACTGAGCGTTCGGAACGAAAAATTAACTAAAAAATTTTTGTAACGGATCGTGTTGTTCGCCACGGCACACGTGTTGGAGCGTCCAATTTTTTTTCTCTACACGCTAAAAACTCTTGAATTTAATAAATAAACGATTTCTTTTTTTCCTCGAGCGTATCAAACGATCTCGATAAGTCGGCGAAATATCATGTCTTTTCCGTAAAGTGATGTAAACTTTACACGCGGTCGAAAAAAAAAAAAATTGAGCATTAACCAACAAAGATGTTGGGTACGCGAGTGCAGCGTGTAGGATTAATTTTGATTCAATCTTGACTCGACAATTGTAACGATCGTAGATTTCGTTTTGACAAAATCATTTTATCCGAAAACTCGATTTCAATTTGTATTATTGTTCTTTTCAGCCAATCTTAATAGATGGCCGTGGCCATTTGCTGGGCCGTTTGGCCGCTATCACCGCCAAGACCATTCTCCAGGGTCGCAAAGTCATCATTGTCCGTTGCGAACAGCTCAACATCTCGGGCAACTTCTTCAGGTGCGCTGAAATTTCTTCCCGTATTAATCGACGAACTATCCGATTATCCCAACAGTCATAACGTGCTCCGTATTGAGTTTGATTGCCAGAAGCTTTTCACAATACACCTACTTCTCATTGCTATAATTAACTTATTTAACATTCATGATTTTACTAAAGCGAACTGTAGCACATAAAACTACAGCTGTTATTTTTTTTTTATCAGACGATATGAACATTGTATTTATTCTTGAATTGAAAAATTTAACAGAAGGTGGATCATAACTTTTTCCATCGCTATTTCCATTTGTTGAGTTTGAACTATTCACACAGTTCAAAACAATTTGTTATTTATTTTCATTGTTTGAGACTAAGTTGACGTGTGTAACTGTAGACACAAAATAATATAATTTTGGTAATATAATTAACAAAGAAAAATTATAATGTCACTAAACGAAACATAACGATTCGAAAGTAACATGAGATGATTATCAGCTGGAGATTACTCAGGTGGAATATTACTAGAGTTGTATTTAATAATCCCAGTATTCATTACAGGTTCCATATTAAGTTTGATTGCCAAAAACTTTTTACAATATATTTACATCTCACTGCTCCAAATTACAGTTTCTTGTTTATATCGTAATTCATTTGACATTCATTATTGTACGAAAGCAAGCTGTAGCGTGTGAAACTACAGTTATATATCTAGGGTAAACCAGCCAGTGAATGGACGGGACCAGTGAATGGACACTTTGCATAAGAGCATGTGTAGAAAAAACGTCCATTCACTGGGTTTTGTCGTCTGCTGAACTGTCCATTCACTGGTCGGTTTACCCTATATGCTTGTCATTGAAAAATTTTACAGAAAATAAATTCAACAAAAAATTGTTATGTAAATATTCTCAAAGTTCATAATTTTTTTTATCTGTACACTTTTTTTTGTTCAATACAAAGTTGACACGTGTATTTGTAGACACAAAATAACTTCGGTAAAATAATTCACGTGGAACAAATTATGACGTAACTAAACAAGACATAACAATTTGAAAGTAACACAAGGTGGACCCGAGGTGGAGGTGGTAATCTCTGGAAGAATACTACTAGAGTTTTAAATAATTCATTTTCCTATCCCCTTCGACGATGCAACATGATTATAAAAAATCTTACCTACATTATTTGATGAATCGTGAAACAAAATAAATACATGAAGTTCTTTCTTTCCAAAAAGCCTATGTCTCCGATCGAGCCAATGGTTCTGATAGTTAAAAAAATTTTCAGGAACAAGCTGAAGTTCATGTCCTTCCTGCGGAAAAGATGTAACGTCAATCCCGCACGTGGACCATTCCACTTCCGTGCTCCCAGCAAAATTCTGTGGAAAACTGTCCGAGGTATGTAAAATACATTGCAGTAACGAATATTCACGATTATCTGTTAAGTATGCAATGATTACACAATTCTTACCTACATTACTTGATGTATCATGAAACGAACAATTATTATGAGAGTGTCTTGAAAAACGTGTGCCGGTAACGTTCGCGCGTGACTCGATTTAATAAGTCGTTGTTTGTTTTTGCAGGCATGATCCCCCACAAGACCCAGAGAGGCAAGAACGCCCTCAGGCTTTTGAAGTGTTACGAAGGATGCCCGGCACCTTACGATCGCAGAAAGCGACTCGTCGTGCCCGGCGCCATGAGGGTCATGTGCCTCAAGCCCGGCAGAAAGGTACGGACACTTACACGAGTTTTCGCTTTTTTCGAATATCACATCATTTTCCTTCTATTGATATATGGCACTCTCGATACAACAGTAGGTTTGTTCGTTTCCAGAGTAAGCTGACGCAGCCCGGTCGATTTTACATGGAAGATATATCTATATATTCAATAAATGTAGATATACTTTCCACGTAAAATAGAGCGATCTGCGCCAGCTTACTCTGAAAACGAACGGACCTAGTGTAACATCTCTCGTGCGTTCACCGTAGACGATGTTACGCCGTTGTTCTTTTTATGCCATGTTTCATCGATTTCAATGATGGTATGGTAATTTGCGACTGAAATTGTGGATTTGATTTCCACATTTGTTGACATTTTTTGCTGAGTTTTCATTTCGAAAGATTCGATGTGCAAACAACGATTTTAGGAATTTTTTGAATTGACGGCAATGTTGTTTATTTTTAGTACTGCCACGTTGGACGTCTGTCCCACGAAGTCGGCTGGAAGTACAAGGCTGTTGTTCGTACCCTGGAGAACAAGAGGCGTGTCAAGTCTATCCTTGAAGTACAAAAGAGGGATAAACTTAAGGTGAACCGTCGTTTTTACAACGTTACTTGTTTTTATCGTTATATATTGACAATTATTTCCGATGATGTTTATGGTAATTTGCGACTGAGCGGCGTAATCGCTGAACGTGGTGATAAAATAATTGTTGAGGAATTCAATTTATCTTAAACATTTGATGGACTTTTTTTTATTTGTTCAAACTGGTAATTTGTGATCCATATTTTTTTTTTAGAAACTTACCAAGGAAGCTGGAGAAGTTGTTTCCAAATCTACAGCACCGTACACGAAGATCATCAACAATTTTGGATATAACTAACAAGTGTATCATGACGATAATAAATACTTGTTAAGATTTATTTCATTATTTTATCAATACGAAAAATCGATTGTCTGAATGATGAAAAACCGCATTTCTGTACCTCATAGTTACTAAAACGATTAGAGCTTTAACTGAGATTTTATCACGCTTGTTCGTTATCAAGAGACGGGATAGAGTTTCGAAGCCATGTACTTATTAAAAAAGAAAACAATTTTTTTAAGTCCGTTACTCTACACGTTTATTTTTTCCGTAGATGGTTTTTTTTTTGCGGGATTTTGCGTTCGTACATTATTAAGGAACTGAATTGATATAACATTTCCATGACTATATATAACTACATAATTGCATGTGTTACTATTTCATCTTCATGATACAAGGGAACAAAAAAAGTAATATAGTCGCGCAGTTAATGACAAATTAATTCACAAATGTTGAAAATAATTTTCTAATAGATAGAATGATATTCCAATTTCTTTTCCCAAACTACATTAATGCAGAGTTTTTTAATTAAAAAAAGCCCCGACTGAAAAACTGTTCCTCTTAGAAAAGTTTTTATTACACTCGGTGGGAAAATGGCGGTTTTTGCGCACGCTTAGCGTTCAAAAACCCCCATTTTCACAGCTCGTGAAATAAAATTTTGTCCGATACTCGTGCGAAAAACGTTTTCGAAACTTGTGTGATTGCAACACTCGCCTTCGGCTCGTGCCGCAAACACACTAGTCAGAACTAGTACATTACTCCATGAGGGCGAAATAGTATATTTCGATACTAGAGGCCAAAACGAGCAGTGCGCAAGAAGCGAGATGGCCTCGTGTATCGAACCATATTTTTCTTTACTAAGGCAATGCAAAATCCAAGTTGTGCACCATTCACAGGCATGCCCAATGGCGCATGCCTGTGGCGCCTCGGTCGCCTCGATGTTACCATAGCAACCGCTTGGTAACAGTGCACAAAGTACTTTGCGCACTGGTGAAGGCATTTTGCGCACCGGTGAAAGTATTTTGCGCATCGCATTTGCGTATCGTGCGGGAATCAGCCATTTTGCATGCCTGTGAATGGTGCGCAAACGAGGATTTTGCATGCATGAGTAAAGAAAAACGTTTTTCGCCCTCGTGGAGTAATGTACTATTTCGCACTCGTATCGAAATGTATTATTTCCTCTGGAGTGAGCGCAGGATAGCACTTTTTAGCATCACGTGCGAGTATAATACTGCGGATGCGTACAAACGCTATATGGTTTTTTCTCGCACTAGTACACGAAAGTGCTTTTCTGCACAGACTTCCTAAAAATGAGGCCTGATTTTCGTGAATTTCTTAGGAAAAATTATGTGAATGACAGTGGCGTTGCAAGGGGAGTCCTGACACATGTGAATGCCACACTCGCCTTCGGCTCATGCGGCATTTTCACGCTCGTCAAGAACGACCTTTTTCCGACCTTGCCATACAAATAACTAATTTTGCTTTTAAATAAAACTTTTCCTCAAAGCTTTGTTTTGGCGAAAACAAAAATGTCCAGGTTTTAATGAAAACGTGTTCAGAATGTTCCAAAACATATGTATGTATGTATGTATGCATGTTTAATGCCATGCTGCACGACGTGTACATTTTCCGTTTCGGCGATCTTGCCGACTATATACAGTATATATATGACTATGTCGTGATATTATTTTCGTTAGGAATTTTTAATATTGCGAACTGAGTTTAATATATTAATAATCATTATATATTATATTTTACGTTATTTTGATTCAGCTCAAATAATTCAAACCGATATAATTCGGGAATGCCGCAACCGATTAAGCTGAAATTTTACACACCGCATGTGTGATCAATATAGCTAACGTTTGGTCAAAATTTAATTGAAAAATGTTCAGTTTTTTTTTGTACACGATTTTTAATTTCTTCGAAAATGTCTGTGCCCGCTGTAGCTCACAATTGTGTTAGCTATCGAGCTAAGAACGTGTAAACTTTAGTGTTAAACGTTTAAATTTTGTCATTTTGAATTTTTTGAATTCCATGTAGTTTTTCTTTCGAGGCGCATTTTTCCGTTTTCAATATTCATTTATGAATAAAAAGGTGTCATTTTCTTGATCAGCGTGAAAAAATACATTAAATATATTCTCGAAGCGACGACTGATAAAAAAAAGTTTATGCAATTTTCATAATCAATATAGTAGAACCTCGATTATCCGAACCTCGATCATCCGAACCCTCAATTATCCGAACCATGATTCCGTTTATCCGAACGCTTGGTTATCCGAACGTTAGCGCGAAACATTCATTGTTGCTCCAGGTGGCCCGTGCTGAAGGGTATTGAAGTGCGCTTTTCGTCTTCCAGCGTTAATCCGCTTGCACACTGGCCTTCCCGAGCAGTTGCACCCACCTCAGCAGAGTTGGACAGCGCGTAGCACATACTACAAGTTTCTATACTAATTCGTTATAATCCATGTGCCATGCCTTTAACGCAGAGTTCTTCGACTTGTAAGCGTAGACGTAATGCTCTTACGTTGGAAACAAAAACTCGAAATTCTTTCGAAGCTAAACAAAGGCGAAACGAGTGCATTTATAGCACGCCTTTTATAAGGTCGGAAAATCAACGATCACCGATATACAGAAGAATCAAGAACAAGTCCCTCGAATCCTTTGCATCTAAGATGCATAGTGGTGATGGGGCGAAAAAAAGGAAAATGATGAAGATCGAGATCGAAAGATCAAGATCTCGATAATGCTATCTCATCTTGGTTTGTACAAAAATTAAGCTTGAGAGAACCAAGTTCTTTCGAATTAAATAAGAAACTCGGAAGATCTGACGATTTGCTTCAAATCGCGTAGCTAGCGTTCGGCAATTAAAAATTAACGACTTTATTTCCAAAAATCGTTGAAATCGTTGAAACCTTCGATGTTAGAAATATTAAATTAATAATATTATTTGATATATATGTACTGTTATTTAATTGATCTATGTTTTTATTTATATATGATGTTATACTCCCGTAAAAACAAGTTGCATCTCGATTATCCGAACTTGGCCCGGTCCCGACGGGTTCGGATAATCGAGGTTCTACTATATTGCAAAAATGTGATATTTTGCGTATTTTGAAATTGCGATTTCTTTGGTTCCCTATGATACCGCCGAAAAACCTTGGTGCCTATCATGTTCTATGGCGAGATGTTGTAAAAGAATCAGTTCATTTAATGAACCATTTATCGATCGATTCAAGCACAAGGGAATGGAAATGGATTCGCTCGCACCGATCTGACAATTGAACGTACGATACGAGACTTCGCAACGATTGTAGTTTGATTAACAGTCTTGACTAAGACCTTGAACCGAACGGACGTACCACGAAAACTTATTTGGTCTCGTGGTACGCTTGTTTCTTTTATAATTACTGGTGTTACATTAATTCGCTCGGCCGTAACAATATAAACAAGATAATGACAGGGTTAAATAAGGAGGTGTATTTTTGGCTTCCTCATAGAGGAAGCTTCGCAAATAAAGGAACATTATGAGATAGCGATATGAAAAAAAAGTTTCAACTTTGATAAGGAAGCGATATGAAAGTTTCATTTATCTTTTTTTAAGAATGGCACGGTTGTTAAATTCTCCGTTGATCTTAACTAAGCAGCACATTTGAAATAAACGTTCTGTGAAAAAATTATTTATCCATCGACTTTTGTTGAAGACAGCCGATATAAAAAAAGTGTTGGATCTAGTAAAAAAATTCCATATAAATCGGTTTTCAATTTTCCGATCTAAAAATTAATTTACCAAAAAAACAAAATCAAAATTAATTTACCAAAAAAACAAAATCGCTGCTATCGATAAATATATTTACAAGACGTATGTACACATCGGCGTTCGGCAGCGAACGAAATTACATTTTAATAACATTACTTTTATAATAAATAAGTCTTTCTCGCAATCATACTTCGATACTATCGACTGTAAATACTACCGTGCCAGCCTTATCGTTGTCTTCATCGTCGTGTACTTCTTGCTCCTCTTCCTCATCGGAACTCGACGAATCGGAGTCTTTGTCGTGTGTTCGGTAGTTTCCAGCAGTGTTAGACAATGCACCGATATTATGAAGACCTATCTGCTGAGTTAATCTTTCGATAGCGTGCTTGGCTTGAATTTCCTAAAAAACAAAATGTTCAGATATTACATTATTTAAATATATCGATGTACATTTAACAACACAAAATTGTGTGAATTAACTCAAGTACCTGCAATTTGTCAGCTTGATCTTTTTGCAATTTTAACGATTCATGTAGGCTCAACGATTTTACAGCCCCGTGAACAATCAGCGGCGGCGTAGCTGCGGTTATTTCCCAGTGCTTGTCCTTTTTTCGAACTTTCTCCTTCATCGGATCGTGAACGTCGGTCTTTGTAGTTTTGTAAGGCTTAAATGGTTGTCTGTGCTTTTGATTTTCCGAATTCTCAACTATGTCGACGATGTATTTTACATGCTCCGCGTCTGATGGAGTTTCTTCGTTCTTGAATGACTCAATTTCGGCCAAATCGTCCGGCTTGATCAGGCTTTCCTCGGGTTGAATGATGACTATTTTTTTTGCGTGGACACCAGTACCGGTAGGCTGAGGAGAAACGGGAATAAAAATTTCACAGCTGCGAGGTACAAACCCATAATAATGATAATAACGATACAATAAAAATTACAACATCCTTCAATACTTTTCAATCATGATGGTATGCTTTATTCATATTTTATGGAACACTTTTTCAAAGTCAATAAAAATGGAAAAGCTGATTAAAAAAAAAAGTGAAATGTAAATTTCGACATTTGTCAGTTTTTAGCATTATATTGACAAGGTCTCCGTTATAAATAGGGATGAAGTAGGAACAGGGAACATAAGAGAGGTCGTTGACGTATTTTGTCTTTCTAATTGAGGGACCTTTGTAAACGACGGTGACAAACGAGAACTAATGAGTAAGCGTTATTTGTAGCTTTTTACGTTCATACTTTTATATCGGGTTCGTATGGAGATACCGACTTAGATTAATAAAACAAATATATTTTGAAACACAGCCCCCTCTATTAGAACGGAAAAATATAGGTAAAAATTGCCCAAATGTGATAACCCCGCTGAGCATACGAAACTTTCAATGAGCTGTTTAAATGACGTATTTTAATAATATGTAGAGATTTATTACAGGGTTTCGATACCTCAATTCCTTACAATTACCTTATAAAAGACAGTATTTTTTGAACCCTTGAATAAAACCGCACAATAAAAAAAGTTCCCATTTAACAAACTTTGTCTGTTCCAAAACGATTATAAACTTATTCATGTCAATATTACAAAAAATATTGGTAAAATTAACAAAAAATTATGTAAAATGAACAATTAAAAACAAAAATTAACAAGAAACGATGGTGGACTTTCGTGAACAAGAAACGATCGTACCTATTTTACTATGTATATCGAACATTTTTGGCATCTTTGTATTATCAATACATCTGGAGAATTTTCAAATTGTTTCCAACTATTTGTTGAAGGTAATATATTGTTTTTTGCTGTAAAACATTCTTCCATGTAAGGTGTTCCATTATGCTTCAAATCATTCATTAATACTATAGGCACTGCATTATTATCTCAGATATGAAATGAGGTCTTTCCAAAATTGTATAAAATCATTTTTCCTAATCAATCTCACATAAAATGCAACGACCTTGCAAATTTATTTGAATAATAAAAATGATTTGATATGCATAAAATTTTTAGCAGATTTAAGGTAATAAAGATTTATTTTTTATTTTATCAATATTATTAATTTAATATTATCAGTGTTCAGGTTTGTTGGGCACTACCGACTTGTGAATTCTCTGCCTTTTTCCGGTTTTCCAGTAAGGCACAAATATTAAAAATTCACAAACCTTCAAGATTTAATAACAATCCTATAAAATGTTTATGACACTTATCAGAAACTCAGAAATTTGATGTTCACAGGATAACATTGTTGATAAAATAGACAATTGTAAGGCCACCTGTTTTTTTCGTGATTTTCCAATACTAATAAGAATTTTTTGCTAAAACGCTTAGTTCTCATAATGACAAAAAAATGTATGCAGAATTTTGGGGAAATAGATATTTCAGCAATGAATCATTTTTGTAAAAGAATGGTCAACTACAATTTAGAAAAAAATCCAGCTAATTACAAAATTTTACTGATATTTCCCCATTGATTCCAGGTTGATAGGGCTTCTCTGAGGTTTCCAGGTTTTACCTGCTTTCCACATGTATAACAACCACGGTGTTGAAGAAAGTTTTATGGCTAAGTTTTTTACTCAAATTTTCAAGCTGGCGATAATAGCTTTATATATTTTATATAAAATTTTCAATACTTTTTTTCTCGCAATAAAAATCTCAACAGCAAAGCGAATTAAGTGCATAAGTTTTTTCTGATGTTCCAATAATGCTAAGAACTTTTTACCAAAACGCTTAATTTTCACAAGGAAAAATCTTTATTCCAAATGTTGAGGAAATCAATATTTCAGAAATGAATCATTTTTTGCACAAGAGCAGTCAACTACATTTTAGAAAAAAATTCAGACATTTACAATAGTTCCAGATATGTATGTGTATGTGTGTGTTAATGTTCACCTTTCGGTATTACATGGCAACTCTCCTTCTTTCCTCTTATACTTCTCAATCCTCTCTCCAGTTTTTCGGCCCGGATCCGGAGCTAGTCGCGCCCCGTCAGGTGTTTTTTTACCACGAGCATACAGCTATAGTCGTAGTTCGTACGTCCTATATCTGGAGCTACGTCAACGGCCCTTTGCACAACACGGCCAGGTGTCAGCATCGAGGCATACAGCTATAGTCGTAGTTCGTACGTCCTATATCTGGAGCTACGTCACTGCTCCTTGGCGATCACCAGCGAGACTTCGGACCCGGGAGTCGAACCCGAGAGATTTGACAGTCTTTTTGGTTTTGCCAGACCAGGGTGCTGTCCCCTTCCATAGACCTACTGATTTAAGTGGGATCCGAACCACTGTTTCGCAGAAAAAACACCACAGAAAATTCTTGGTGCTTGCCGGGAATCGAACCCGGGCCTACTGCGTGTGAGTCGCGCTCCGATCCACTCGGCCACGCTCACCCTTCAATAGTTCCAGATATTTCTCTGTTGATTTCAGCTTGGTAGGGATTCTCTAAGTTTTCCAAGTTTTATGTGCTTTTCATATACGTAACAACCCTGGTGTTGTAGAAAGTCTTATAGTTTAGATTTTTTACTCAAATTTTCAAGCTCGCGATAATAGTTTTACATCTTTCATATAAAATATTTACTGTTTTTTTTTCTCACAAAAAAAAAATTACAACATTTACAACATTTCCAGATAATTCCCTGTTGATTCCAGCTTAGTAGGGATTCTCTAAGTTTTCCAAGTTTTATGTGCTTTTCATATACGTTACAACCCTGGCATTGTAGAAACTTTCACAGTTTAGTTTTTTTACTCAAATTTTCAAGCTCGCGGTAATAGCTTTACATTTTTCATATAAAATATATACTGCTTTTTTCTCACAGAAAAAAATCCCAATGGCAATGCAAATATGTGCATTGGCACTGCAGTTCTTACCTGAGCAAGAATTTTCAAAGGATCTTCCTCATCGTCGCTATCCAGCTCGATAACTCTGTTGCCTGGTGATTTCTCATCATATTTTCCGGTCCATTCAAGCGCGCTCATAGCAACCTTTCCTTCCGCTGCTATGTTGAGTCTGGACAACAGATTCGCAGCTACATCCATTTCATTGCGATGCTCGAGTTCTTTCAAAATAGAGTCCCTAAATTTGATGATTTTTTCGCCCTTATCTGGCAGCTTGGCCACAAATCTTCTGCAAGAGGATTCGTAAATCGTTAAAAATTTCGAAACGTTATTCGCGAATTCTGCGTACTTCTACGTACTTGTTGTCCAGCAATTTATTCTGTCTCGCCAAAAGATCCCGAAGTTCAAAATGTCGCTTGTCCTCTAAATTGTCTACATAACCTTGACTTTCTTTCCTCGATGGTCTAACAGGCTCGCCGGGTATTTTCTTTATAATATTTTCGTGAAACATTTTTTTTCCTCGGTTTGCAACGATTATAATTAAAATTCGAGAATAATCCCCGCAACAACGTCGGGGAATAGGTTAAGAATCCCTTGATCTCGGTAGTCTGCAAGAATGACGTGCGGTGGAAGTGTTTACTTGTCAGAGAATTACGAACGGCGTGTTCATTCGATATATAGATATATCTTCCACGTAAAATCGCTCTGCTCTAGCTTTCTCTAAAAATGAACAAACACAAGGCACATGGAAACAAACACGTTGCGTGCGTTCTTGAATGCAAATGCTCAGCTATGCGTTCTTTTGTTTGTGACTGTCCGCCGTCAGTGAGTTTCTTAAATTGTCAACGATACATCCGATTTTTGCTGCGGGATAAATTTTGTCCGTTTTGACAACAAAAGAACACTTGTCAGTGCACATTTGTGTCAAAACTAAACACTGAACTGAGAGCAGACTTCAATATAAAAACGTCCAATTCAGCAGCGTATACATGCAGATACATATAGAATATTTCTGTATATTTGGCCGAACAGAGCAGAACGTACCCATAGATTGTGATAGATGGATCTCTTCTCTTGACCCACTTTTCGTGTCACGCTTTTCATTAGCGAATTTCCCGCTTGGTTGGTCTCGGTCCTTTCGATTTTGTGTTTTTCGTCATTTGGCGCTTTCCATCAGAAAATGATTAAGTTAAAATGACGGATTGATTTGATTGGTCTCTTCCATCAGGGGCCTTATTACAAGATATCATTCGGCGATGATACGGTGATACAGTGATATAAGCGCCAACGGCAATAGTTGGAAGTTCGTTCATAAAAAAGTGAAACGAGTCTCATATGACAAGTGATAGAATTTGAGCGGGCCAGAAGCATTCCCTGAGAACCTTTGGTGAGAACTGTCAACTGTCAAAATGTTTCACATAAACAAATACGGTAAGACAAATCAAAATTTTAGTGTAGCAATAATAGGTTTCCAGACAAAATAAATATTTGTTTCGCTATAGTAGGAAATAAAAAATAATACAAAACAATAAATAGTAACAATATGTGAGAAACACGTTGTATTCAACCTAATCTAAAGCATATAATTTTCCAAAACTTTTTGTGTGTACTTCTTTAGATGCTGTCAGTTTGGTAATTGCCCAAGTAGCAAAAATACATTTGGTACGAAAAATTAATCCGGATGAGTTACATATGTCCGTCCAAATGGCAACTATGAGCTATCCTACGTGCAAAGTTAACTTTTGGATGTACGATAGCTTGTAGTTACCATTCGGATGGACAGATGTAACCCATTCAGATGACTGTCGCACCAGATGTCTTTTTGCTACCTGGGTGGTTGCGGTTGAGGATCCTCTGAAACACAGGGACGTCAAGAAGCTGAAAATCATCAACCCTCCAGCTGAGTATCAGGCTTTTCCAACAGCCTTGTTCGTTTCAAGACGCGAATGTGCAGGCCCAGGTCTTCGAGGTGCTCTCGTGACTCTGAGCATCGGCCACCAGAGCAGTGGATTTGACCCTCACCTAGCTTCAGTGAGACGCCTCTTTGCAGCTGTGTTAGGAAACTGAATGTATTTTTCCGACAGTCCTGTAAGAGCATCAGTGATTCAATGGATTATTTTGCTGACCATCGATTGACTTATCAGATGGCACATATCTTGCCCAACACCTTTTTGGTAGCCTCCTTCAGCGAAGAATCTCAATGCGATGAGAACCTGGAGTACTGGTGGAATGCCACCTCGTATCCTTGATTGTAGTGACTCTTTGATCTCGTCGACAAGAATCAAGCCAAATGTTTTGACATGCTAGAATCAAATTTTCATTCACTTTCTTACACCCCGATAGTATTGTATAAACAAATTATCAGACAACTCCAAAGGATTTGTTGTGTCTCGAAGGATCCTACAGAGAATTGGAACTATTCCACCACGATCTTGCAGTTTCTGAGGATCTTGCCAAGTAGGCAGCATCTAAAATCATACACAACAAAATGATTGCTATTGTGTGTTCTAGATTAGCTTGCATGAAACGTGTTTCTCACATATTATTGATATTTTGTAGTAATTTATACAGAATAATAATAAATTTATACTGAACATTTATACTACAACCTGGTAGGTCTGTCCGATAATGATCGATACGTAAATCGTTACAAAATCGCGTTTTTAAAAACTAATTTTGAGTTCAAAGATGTTACAATATGAAATCGGTTTAAAAATATTATTCTAGTAAAAACTTTTTAACATCGCCATTGCAGTATTAGATATCTCAGGTCCCATTAATTGTATTGTTTTATTTTTCTTATTTTTCGATATAGCAAAACGAACCTTTATATTATCACGATACCTATTATTGCTACACTGGAATTTTATGTGAAATGAAGTTTGACGGTTGACAGATCGCACCAGAGGTTCTCAGAAAATGATTGCTTGCCGCACAAATTCTAATATTCGTCATATGAGACTCGTTTCACTTTTTTATGAACGAACTTCCAACTATTGCGGTTGGCGCTTATATCACTGTATCACCGTATCATCGCCAAATGATATCTTGTAATAAGGCCCCAGATACTAGATGAACTGACCGAACGGACCAATCAAATCAATCCACGGCTGGATGGAAAGCTCCAATTTTAACGGACTACGCATGCGGTCCGTTTTTAGTAAAAATTCGTACCAGAAAACGACCGTGCGTAAGGTAAAGGACCCAGTTTCTGACACGGACCCAGTTTGTGACAGGGATACCTGTAGCATATATCGAGTTTCCACCGTGAGTGAGACCGGCCTGAAACGAGTCTGAACTAGTGGCAAAATTCTAGTTAATTCGAAACTTTCTACTCAACAGTCAATCCCATACGTGAATTTTGAGTCTACTAGAATTTGTCCACTAGTTCAGAGTAAATCTCGGCCCGATCTCACTCATGGTGGAAACGGCTTGCCGTCACTTCTCCTAAATCTCATAATCCCGAACACTCCAAACGCCCGAAATTCATTCATCCGATGTAACGTTTACCCGAAATTGTAATCTACCGAAGGACTAGAAGACCGAATGTTGATTCGTCCGAATGCTCAAGAAGACGAAATATTATTTTGCCGACTTGCCATAATCCCGACGGTTTAATGTACCGAAACATCGATTGCCCGAAATCTATTCACCCGACGTCTCATTTGACCGAAAACCTGTTTTACCATCGTAGAGCTCGTGATTACCGACGTACACTACATAGGCGGATGATAACTTGGCGCCCTACAATAAAAACCTATAGTCGCCTCGCCAAGAGATTATCCAAACCTTGCACTGACAACGAGTTTACCTTACACATATCGTATCAGCTTACCCAGATAGAAGAACGTGCCGTCAAACGGGTATCGTACGATTGGTACCGTCTTTTGTCTATCGGGGTACGTATGCGATACGTCCTTGCGATATATTATTATATTTGCGCATAAGTCGTACGCCGTTTTTATTTTGAACGATTGATATTATGATCCTAACCCACATAGAAAAATGACGGCACGGAGATGGAACGATGGCTGTACCAATTTTACGATACCCGTTTGACGGCACGTTTTTCTATCTGGGTAAGATGATACGATGATATGTGATATGTGTAAGGTAACTCGTTGTCAATGCAAGGTTTGGATGATCCCTTGGCGAGGCGACTATAGGTTTTTATTGTAGGAAGCCAATTTATCATCCGCCTATGTAGCGTACGTCGGTAACCACGAGCTCTACGATGGTAAAACAGGTTTTCGGGCAAATGAGACGTCGGGTGAATGGATTTCGGGCAATCGATGTTTCGGTATATTAAACCGTCGGGATTATGGCAAGTCGGCAAAATAATATTTCGTCTTCTTGAGGAGGCGCCTTCAAACGTACACCGTTCAAACGTACACGGGTTCACCGTAACATAGCTGAATCGTACACTTCATGAAATGGCACACGGCGTTCAAGCTTACACAACGAATTTGTAACAAACGATTTTTCCAACATCTGACAAACCGTACACCGCAAATTTATTACACATCAAAAAGCTTTCACATTTAAAATGAACACATTCAGAATTTAACAACATTATTTTGTAACAACCGCGAAATGTAACAACTTCGAAAGCTTACACGTGAAATTTGTAACAGACGTTGAATCTTACACCCGTGCGTACGTACACGGGCTAACAGGGAAGGGGGCGGCTTGAGACTGCCGCTGATGAGAACCACTGCTAGTATGAGGGTTAAATGGACTTCCCAGCAGGCAATGTTCGCACGGTAACCCTGTGAAGTCCATTTAACCTGCATAGTAGCAGTGGTTCTCATCAGCGGCAGTTTCGCGCCGCCCCCTTCCCTGTTAGCCCGTGTACGTATGCACGGGTGTAAGATTCAACGTCTGTTACAAATTTCACGTGTAAGCTTTCGAAGTTGTTATATTTCGCGGTTGTTACAAAATAATGTTGTTAAATTCTGAATGTGTTCATTTTAAATGTGAAAGCTTTTTGATGTGTAATAAATTTGCGGTGTACGGTTTGTCAGATGTTAGAAAAATCGTTTGTTAGAAATTCGTTGTGTAAGCTTGAACGCCGCGTGCCATTTCGTGAAGTGTACGATTCAGCTGTGTTACAGTGAACCTGTGTACGTCTGAACGGTGTACGTTTGAAGACGCCTCAAACTCGGTAATAGTCGGTTCCCCCCACCATTTGATATGCAGCGAATGGGTAGCGCGCATTTGGGGCTCACAAACTGCGGCTCTTGGTCCTCCTTGTTTATCCCTATGATTTTACACGCTTAAGGGGCTGCTGGAGCTGTTATTTTTTCCTTTTTTAACTTGCCTTACCTGTTTTACCGACGGACCTAGACAATTTTTCAGTTCCGACTAAGCATTGTTAATATGGTACACATATGCGCCAAATCATGCCGGATTATGAGATCGACATAAACGCTTCGGTGTGCAGTCGAATTTTGATAAAAAACTTACAAGGAATTAAGAAAACCGAATATTATAGTTTTCGAAAGTGCGTGAACGTAGTGTCACGATTGACGTACAGATGGCTCTGCATCGTGCCTTATACTGCATTCGTGCCGTGTTCATCGGCTCTGATTACCCGTCGCAAGTCGACAGACTAAATTATCGCAGTTTACACTATGCGTGATTATCTTTTGAGTAAGAAACTTTCCAACGGTTTTGGAATATTCGGAGAACTTCACAGAATCGGCATGCACGCCCTTTTGACGTATGCAAGATCTAACATTTTTTTATATCCAACAGAACGGATGCTGTAAACATTTAAGCGGCCATGTTGGTTTCCACGCCAGTTTATAATATTCGATTTTCTTTATTTTTCGGAAGATTTCGACCGAAATTCGAGTGCACGCCGAATCGTTTATGTTATTAATACAGTCCTGCAAGATTTAGATAGAAAATTGTTAGCAAGGAGTCGGCAAGAGTGCGGAACGCAGCACCACGTTACAAGTCAAATAACGTAGCATGTACTACCGCATAAAGCTGTAAAGTGGCGGCACGTCGAGGCGTCATGGCGCGACGGCACGACGACGTCAAAGATGCGGCATATTTGAAAACATTTTTCGCGAGGCTATTGATACAATCTTTGAAGCAACAGAGACGGCAGAATGCATGATCGCCGTGCCACCATGTATACCCAAATTTGATGATCACGGTGACGACGCATTGATGGCAGAATTGAGGCTCGCTGTGTCGTTACGTTCATCCATGTTTGATGAACACAATGACGACATATTGGCGGCAGAGCTGGAGCTCGCGGTGTCGTAACGTTCAGCAGAGTTTGTTGAACACTTTAACGGCGCGCTGACGGCATAATTAGAGTACGCGGTACCGCCACGTTGATTCAAATTTGATGGACAGGGAGACGGCACACTAACGGTAGATTTACAGAACGCGAAGCCACTACATTTGTTAAGAATGTAAAGCGGAATGGTGGCATAAATGGTCTACAGTGTGGAAGCGCCGCGGTGACAAGTGAATGGCAAAATGACAATATTTTAACACGATGGTTTAGCGGCACGTTTGAAGCAGCATCAGGGACCGCTGTGCTGACACGATGGCTCGTAAATTGCTGAATATTGGTCCAATATTTTTTGTTCGTTTTTACACTAACTGTACCGTATGTAAATGGAACTGGGTATAGGAATGCAAATCATAATTTATTAAAATCATTTTTATTGAGTAAAACGAGCACGAATACGATCGTAGGTAAGTGTATAAAGAATAATGTAATATTTCAAACATAATTAAATACTTATGTCTAATTTTTTGTAATCGTATTTCACTGCAGTCGGCACGTACCTAATTTAAACGATTTTAAATTAGGTATATAGATGGTTTTTGACGTACTCATTTTCGCTTTATACTAAACCGTGAAAATGAATGTGCAATTCTTTTCCCTAGTATATGCACGTAATATCCTGCTTTCCGTTTCTGTGAAGTATGCCCAGAAAGACGCTTTACGCATCGCGTGCGAGAAGAATACTCCGTATGCGTACAAATGCAATATTATATTTTTTTCCGCACTAGTGCGTTTCTGCGCACACTTCCCAAAAACGAAAAGCGTGTTTTCCATGAATTTGTTAAGAAAAATTGTGTGAATGGCATGAGCGTTGAAAAGGGCATCCTGACTCGTGTGAATGCCGGACTCGTCAAGAATTCCTTTTCTACGCCCTTGCCATACATATAACTAATTTAATTTACGACCTCTACCACTTTTGTAAAATCCCTGGTAGAACTTTAAAAAAATTATAAAAGGCAACGGATTTGAGAAGCAAAATCACGGTAGATTTTGTATCTCATGTTACGAAACCTTTTTTTTTCTAGAATCTTCTACAAGGAATGACGTTGTGCTGTCTGACATGATGAATATGCGTATGAAATCCAAAGATCCAAGCTATGTGACATTGATTAGCCGCTTATAATTCTTCGTGCTTGCCAATGCCCAAAAGCTTGAATACCTTAAATCGCATACGCGATTACTGGACCTCCAATTTTAAGTGGGATCCGAACCACTCATTCACACGAAGCATTCTATAAACATCTGTCTCGATACATGATAAATTCAGCCAATGATAAACGAATGAACAACACTCATGCACACAAAACACTCTTCATACTCGTACACCTTATATAAAACATTTAAAAAAATATGATAAATGATAACTGAACGCAACTAACGAATTAAATACGCACATGTGCACAAAACACTCTTCATACACGTACACTTCATGGAAAACATAATAAAAATATAATAAATGATAACTGAACGTAATAATAAACGAATTAATTATTCTTATACGCACAATAGTTATTTCCGCTATTTTTCCTCATACTAGTGCGGGAAAGGTTTCTTTCCCGCACAAGTGCGAGAAAAATTAGCGGAAAATCGGGTTTGGGGTACGGGTAAGAAAAAGCGATCTCTCGCCCGTGCCACAAACCTGACTATCCGCGGTTTCTTCTCGCACTCGTGCGGGGAAGTTTACTTTCCCACACTAGTGCAAGGATAAACAGCGGAAACCCTTTTCATACATGTATACCTTATAGAAAATATAATAAAAATACGATAAATGATAACTGAACGCAATAAACGAATTAAATACGCACATGTACACAAAACACTGTTCATATACGTACACTTCATACAATACATAATAAAAATATGATAAATTATAACTGAACGTAATAAATGAATTAATTATACCCATACGCACAATAGTTATTTCCACTATTTTTCCTCGTTCTAGTGTGAGAAAAAACAGCGGAAAATCGGGTTCAGGGCACGGGCGAGAAAAATCGATCTCTCTCGCACTCGATTGCGGCTCATGCGCCAGTTCACACTCGTCGAGTGTGAAGTCACACCCGAGCCGAACGCGAGTGCGGCACTTCTCACGAGAGTGAGAGAGACTGATTTTTCTCGCCCGTGCCACAAAACCGATCATCCGCTGCCTTTTCTCGCATTAGTGCAAGGAAAAACAGCAGAAAACACTTTTCATACACGTACACTTTATACCAAACATAATGAAAGTATGATAAATGATCACTGAACGCAATAAACAAATGAAATACGCACATGCGCACAAAACACTCTTCTCGCATCACACACGCAAAACACACTTCTCACTCAATACATGAGAAATAATAAATAAACAGATGAAATGCTCTCATTCTTATAAATCACTCTTCATACGCGTACACTTTATACACAACACAATAACAACATGAATAAAGCGGTGTTGTACCCCGGGTATAGTAATATCTCGTAACCAGGGCATCGACGGTTGCGAGATAGCGATGGCATGTAGCACGCGCCGAGCGTCGAGAACGCTCGACGCTCGACGCTGGTCACCGGACACCGCTGCGTCAGCAGCTAGGCCGTTGCGAGCGAGTGTCCCGGTAACGAGGGCATGGACTCGGGAATACCGAAGTCAGATGTTTCGCAATGTAAATAAACTCCAAATCCCGCTCGCGAAAAAGCGAGGATTTGGAAAGATATTGTTTACAAGAATAAGTAAACCATAAATATGTACCCATTATTCAGCTGACATGCCCGCTCTCTCACGAATATATAGAGGATCGAGAGCAGACATGGGGCAGTCTGACAGTACGGTTGAATACGAACGTTTCCATAGTAATCGAGAACGGAAACCTTAAGGGTGCAAAGTGTACATCGGTAATTCGAAAATAACCAAAGGTAATTTGAGATAAATTGCGACAAGTTGAAAGACTCGAACATTTTAACCATAAAAAGAATAATCATTATTTAATTAAATAATCTCTTGTTAATAAATTATTGACAGTAATTTATACCTATTGAAACTGTAAAATATCGTTAAATAATATCTCAATAAAACTGTGTTAATAATTCACTTGGGTTCTAACCCTTCACTGGATCATCCCCAAAAACATTATCGCGTAACCCGGAGTAGCTACCCGGATTTTCGCGGCATAACATTGGTGGCAGCGGTGGGATCTCCAGAGTGAATTTTAAACCGCTAAAAATTACCAAAATAGTGAAGCTCCGCGAAGTGCGGTAACGTGTGTTAATTCCGCGAGCCAAGGGTCGACTAGTGCTCCGGCGGACCATAGGGCGATCAGAGGATCGACGTGGACATCCCGTACCCAGGAGAGGTAACGGAAGGTATCAACCGAAGCCTTCGAGGATCGCTGCAGGATACCCGAAGGGCGTCGCCAACAAGTGGGACGTTGAATCAAGGTCAGAAGGGAGCCTGGAACCCCAAGGGTTGTACGTACGGACTAGAGGGCATCCCGTAATGTGGCACGCATTGTAAGTGACCCCACATTACTCATTAAAATTTTTTGGAAAAAAAACAGAGCATTGTCGAAGCCGGTAGGACGCTACCAAGCGATAGAATTATCGAATAAAAAATCGAAGCGAAGAATAAAGGAAGAAAAATGAGCATCCACAGCGCAGAGCGGTCAGGACGGCAGGGTACCACCCCCGGTACAGGGGAAGAGGCCCTTCAGGTCGTGGAAGGGGTGCAGAATGCCCTATCGGAAATTACAAATCGAACACGGCAGGCCCTGGGCGACAGCCCACGAGGGGATGGTTAACCGGGGCGACAGGAATCACCCAACCCGATGTTCGGGGTGAACCTCCAGAGGGGGACCGGATGGGAGGATGTAAACGTCCGGATGTTCGAACGCAATGATCAGGTCAATGGCCACCCCGGCCACCCCGGCAATGGTGGACGGAGAAATCGACCGTTTGCGGGCACAGATGCAAGGCACGCAGCACAGAGAGCCTAACCCGACTGGCGGGAATAGGGCACCGGGGTCTACAAACCCGAATGGCGCGGATGTTCCGCCACTTAGACCGGCAGTACGGGCATCACGGAGAGCCCTATTCAGGGAGCTCAGGGCAGTGAACGAGGAGGACAACGGCTCCATCCAAGGGGATGCGGAGCAACCCACAGAGGAGGTACAGCCCTTAGAAGAGGATGCTGCGGCCCGGCGATTAACCCGGCTCGAGCAGACACTCCAGGGCATAGAGGACCAGCTACAGAGAGTGCTGGACCAGTCTACGCGGGCCCCAGCGGATGACTCTGTGGGGGAACGACTCATTGCCATGGAGGAGACCTTAAGGGATTACGTCCTAGAGGGTCAGCCAAGGGCGGCACGTCGGCGAACAAGTCCTCCGCCGCAACCGCCTCCATCTCAACGACGAGCCCGGATAACGGAGCCGGTGGAAGAAGGGGCTGAATACCTGGACATGGCATCGGCCCTTCGGAACATAAAAACCTTTGACGGGAATGATCCGGCAAAACTCGATGGTTTTATGCTCTCCTGTGAGGCGGTGTGGGGCATGGTAATACCCAGGCTACGTTCCCAGCTCCTCACGCTCATACGCAGCAGTAAGCGGGAGGACCGTGCGACGCGAGTGATGCGTCACAAAACGATTGTGACCCTTAACGACTGGCGTGTGGAACTGGAAGCGTTATACGGGAAGCGCGAGTCCCTCACTTCGTTACAGTACCAATTTTGTACCTTGCGTCAGGACGTAAAGGAAAATGTGTCGACGTACACCACAAGGGCCGAGACCCTTACGGTAGATGTCATTGAAAAATTGTGCGAGGGTACCGACGCACGGGAAGCTCGTGCCATCGGAGAAGCCATTCGAAGAAGTGCCCAGATGAATTTTGAAAACGGGTTAAAAAAGGAAATACAGACGATCGTACGGTCCCGAAATTACCAGGGTCTACACGAGGCCGTAATGGGGGCCATCGAGGTCGAGAAGATGACATCAGGACGGCCGGGCGTGGCACGGCCCAGCAGCGGGGGAGGAAACTCCCGACAATCACAGGGGCCGACAGAGGGCGCCACCCGAACCTGCTATACCTGCGGGAAAACCGGACACTTAGCAAAACATTGCCGATCCGGTCGACAGAGTCTTCCCGCGCCGGCACCGAGGGACGTGCACGTGGCAAGTATCACGTGTAATTATTGTAAAAAAACCGGACATCTCTGGAAAGAATGCCGGGCACGTAAGCGGGACGACAAACGACCCGGAAATAAGGGCAACAATGGAAATAAGGGCTTCAATGGAAATAAACGGCAAGACGAGCGCCGAAGGGAGGAGGTCGCCGTGCATCCGGGGCAAGAGGGAACTATGGGGACATTTCGGGTCAACCTGGCTACGGCAACGGAAAAACCCTTAAGGGAGGCCAACGTTTATACAGCAGTGTCCACGGAACCCGAGGCGCCAACCACCGAGCTACTGACGGTGGCCTCATTCCGTCGGAAGGGACAAACAGGACAGGCCATCCCCCTTAAGGAAGCCGAGGTGTACGCAATAGGGTCTCTAGGGCCTCACGCATCGGCCAGCGACTTCCATATAAAGTCCCCATCCAGCCGACAGGGAATATTGACCCTAAAGGCGGACACTAGGGCAACGGTGAGTTTAATTCACGAAAACGTGCTATCCACCGACACTCCGGCGGCAAGGTCGGGAGTGTCGCTAAGGGGGCTGGGAGGAGGAGCCCTGAACGCGCTTTACGCCGCCCTCGTGGAACTACAGACACCCTTAGGGTCCGTGAAGCATTGGTTCCATGTGATACCGCAGAATCTTCATGTACAGACCCACGGAATCCTAGGAATGGATTTCATCAAGGAAAAAGGGGTGGACATCCTTCAGGGGAAGGTCATAAAAATTAAAGGGCACTGCATGCCGTTGGTGGATGGAAGCCTACGAATCGCTTTGCCGCCGCGCAGCGAAAACATCGCCTATGTGTCAACATTAAGTACCGACGAAGGGCTCATCGAGAAATGTGACGTCACCGAGGGAGTGATACTCGGAGCCTGTGTGACCTCGCCCCGAGGCAACAGCTATGCGGTGAGTTTTGTAAACACCACACCAGAGCATGTGTACGTCGAGCGACCGACGGTGAAACTCGAGCCGCTAGCGTCAGCAGACGAGCTGCACGGCGAGCTCGCCGCTGCGACGTGCGAGGTGAACACGGCAACGGGAACGAGCGGCACGCGACTTGAGAAGTTGCGTCAGGCAATCGAGGTTACTCACCTCAACAAAGAGGAAAAAAATTCTTTATTGGAAATCTGCGGGGAATATGCGGATATATTCCACCTTGAGGGAGATCGGCTGCCCTGCACCAACATGGTAGAACACAGCATCCCAATCCTGAAGGGTGTGCAGCCTATCAAGGTACACCCTTATCGGTTGCCGGAAGCACATAAAAGGGAAGTACAGGAGCAAACAAAGGGCATGCTCGAAGAGGGCATCATACAACCGAGTCGGAGTCAGTGGAACGCTCCGTTACTCGTAGTGGCGAAAAAACCTGACGCAACAGGAAAGATAAAAATGCGAGTGGTGGTAGACTTTCGCAAGTTAAATGAGGTCACCATCGGGGACTCGTACCCGCTACCGCATATAGTGGAAATATTGGATCAGCTGGGACGAGCCCATTATTTTACGACACTCGATCTCGCATCCGGTTTCCACCAGATTCCGATGGCGGAAAAGGACAAGGAGAAGACAGCCTTTTCAACACCGCAGGGACACTTCGAGTATACCCGTATGCCCTTCGGTCTGAAGAATGCCCCGCCGACATTCCAACGGCTAATGAGCACAGTACTGGCAGGGCTCGAAGGGCTGAAATGCTATGTGTACCTAGACGACATCGTAATCTTCGGAGCAATCCTGGCGGAACATAACAATCGGCTCCGAGAAGTATTCCATCGTCTACGGGAAGCGAAATTGGCCCTTCAGCCGGGAAAATGCCGATTTCTGCGTTTGGAAACGCGGTACCTCGGGCACGTGATCTCCAGCGAGGGAGTGCGTCTCGATCCGTCACTGGTGACCTCCGTCCGGGAGTTCCCAACCCCGAAGGACGTTAAGGGGGTGCAGTCCTTTCTAGGACTCGCCGGATATTACCGTAAGTTCATCCAAGATTTTTCAAAAATCGCGAAGCCCTTAACGGAACTCACCAAAAAGGACCATAAATTCGAGTGGACAGCGAGGCACGAGCAGGCCTTGGAGGACCTAAAAAGGGCTCTGACAACCGCACCGTACTACAATACCCGGACTTCGAGAAGCCCTTCGTCGTCACCACGGACGCATCGGATAGGGCCATAGGGGCCATATTATCCCAAGGGCCGATCGGGGAAGATCTGCCCATTTGTTACGCCAGTCGGACTTTAAATAAGGCGGAGCAAAATTACACAACGACAGAAAAAGAGCTGCTCGCCATCGTATGGGGGATTGCACAATTCCGCCCTTATGTTTATGGTACTCGGTTCACAGTGGTAACCGATCACAAGCCCTTAACGTGGTTGTTCAGCGTTAAGGATCCCGGATCGAGACTCATGCGGTGGAAGATAAAGTTATCGGAGCACGAGTTCGATGTGCAATATAAAGCCGGGAAACAGAACACCAACGCCGACGCGTTGAGTCGTATATGTGTGGCAACACGCGCACAAACAAGGAAAGAGTCGAGCGAGCCGAGCAGCGACGGTAAGGAAGGCAGCGCGCAACCTCGACCGCGGAGGCGCCAAGCAGCCGCAACCCGCGCGACAGGCGAGGCAGCGGCCAGCCAGGGGAACAGTCCCGCGGATGGTCAGCCCGACGCTCGCCGCGGGAAGGAGAACGAGCGAGTTCGCTCAGACGGAGAACATATAAGCGAGGAAGAGAAAGCCAAGATTCTCCACGAACACCATGACGCACCCTTAGGAGGGCACCGGGGGGTGGCCCGCATGCTGACCCGTATAAAATTAAGGTACACCTGGCCCAGCATGGCGAAGGATGTCGAAAAATACGTGGCACGATGTGACAAGTGCCAACGAAATAAGATACGGCCAGTAGCAAAGGCACCGTTGGTAATCACGGATACACCAACCAGGGCCTTCCAAAAATGTGCGATGGACATCGTAGGGCTGTTACCCGAGACTGAGCAAAGGAATAAGTACATCCTGACCAGAGTTGCAAATAATGCATTATTTTCATATTGATTTTTCACTTTCATTGCGCATTTTTTTTTAAATTTCGAATGTGAATCACTTCCATTATCCATTTCTTTAGAAGTCGGCAATGGGATTATTTTCCGTACATCATTTTATTTTAAATCGACAATGGAACTATCCTGCATTGTTCATCACATCTAAAATCGGTAATTAGACTGCCATCCATTTCTCATTACATAAAAAATGGGTCATCGATAGTGCGCTCTTTGCCCATTATCTTGATAACGAGTAATGGGAGAAACCATTCATTATCCATTACTTTGAATATCGACAATGAGTCTTGAATTCATTATCCATATTTTTGAAAATTGATAATGGGCCTGCCTTCCATGCACCATTACAGAAGCAATGGATAGTGGAACTCGGTTCCATTATGAATTACGAAAACAATGGACAATGGAACTCTGATTCATTTTGCATTACGAGAATAATGCATAATGGAACTCCGTTCCATTGTCTATTAAGAAAATAATGGATGATGGCACTCTGCTCCATTAGTCATTACGAGAACAATGCACAATGGAACTTTGTAACATTATCCATTCAAATGCAATTCAGGCTTCCAAATTTTGTTTCAAAATGCACTTCCGGCAAACATCAATATAAGCCGGAAGCGCGCTCTCAAAATAACTTGAGAGTCACAAGCATTGTAATTCGATTCGAATTTGCGCGAGACTGCGCGGCTGCTCGCGTCGAGAGTTTCCCAATTCCGCCGGATATGCTATAGCACGCGTCATAAGGATTTGGAGCGCGCGCGATCGATAGAATCAATAGAGAGTGGGGGTCACCGACCGCCGGAGTGTAGTGCGCGCACGAGCTTCCTTTTTCTCTACCGGACTGCCCTCGAAGACGAAAGCTACTTGAGTGCTCCGATTTCGTTCCCGTTCCGAAGACGACACCGCAGCTTCATTTGAAATTCATCTAAGAAGATTTAGGTGAGATGCCGGCTCTTGATTAATTTGGTATGCACGAGAATCAGCTTTTGCGCAAATATCAACCCGTTTCATAGAGTTTTGCTTTAGCTGGGAAGATATCTGTGCGACGAATTCTAGTCGCTCTGGTATCTGTATTAAGTGTATTTCTGTCGAGATCATTCCGCGCTTTGATTTCTTGTGTTTTTCCTTTATTATTTTCGCATTGTCCGTGAATTTTAGAGTTTATTTCTCAATAATTAAGCAGTTATTAATTCAAGCTATGCGGAAGATAGAATCCGCGTGTCGAAGTGCAAAACACGATTTTGCGAGTTACCTTTTGTGACGGATGGCCGCTTGGGTCTTAGGATGTATCGAGTAACTTTAAATCGGTTAAATAATATAAGTCTTTTATTGGTCGTAGCAAGAGTGTAATTGTTCGGAGTATAATTGGAGTGTAATATCGGAGGTGTACCGCACTGGTCGGTCGTCGGAGCTGAACTGATTGAAGCGGGCGTGAAGCTGAGGGCTTCGCGCTCGCTGTTACAAAGGAATAAAGAGTCGAAGGATGTTTAGTCTAAGCTAGATAAGTGGACGCTCACGGCGGTCCGGATGCTTAAGGGCTTCTTTGAAGAGCGAATCGAACGGAAACGCTCCGTATCGATACCCTCGAATAAATATTAAAGTCGAAAGGTTAAAGTCGAAATAGTTAGGCTGCGGCCGTTACACTCCCCCTCTGGGAGGAAACGATGCCCCGCATCGGATATTACGGATTTTACATTTGACATGATTTGTTAAGTGTGACTCGATATAATTAAAAAAAGTTATTTGATTTTCTAAGATATTTTCATTTTGTGTAAGTTGTGTAATGTTTTCCAAGTGTGTGTTTTGATTGTTATTTGATTGATGATTGATTGTTGATTGTTGATTGTTGATTGTTGAAAAGGTAAAGCTCCTGGTTGTTGGAGAAAGTAAAGTTTCCTGGTCGTTGTCCATGTTGGTTTGGATGATTGAAATCCCCTGGTTTTTTATGGTTGTTGCGATACACTCCTGTTGTTTTCTAATAGATGAGGGTCGTTGATATCTGTAACTAAGTAAAACTTTTAGTTGTTCGTGTTAGTGGGAATGGTTTGGTTAAATTGGATGGGTTCAAATTTGGTGTTAAAAATGGTTAAGAAAAATTAAAATGTTATCCTGTTTCGTTCGGTTGGTGAAGTTCCATGTTCGATTTTCCAAAATATTTATTCCGTTTTTGGTAAATTCTTTGTATTCCAATGTTCCTTCTTTTCCCTGGTATTTCGGTTATAATTTGGAATTTTGATGGTTGTAATGCCTGTAACATTCTAAGTTCTGATTAGTGGTGGTTAGTGGGTTAGGTATGTTATTTGGAAGTGGTTTGGTGGTAAAAAAAATGGAAATTGTTTCTGGAATAGGTAAAATGATTAACACGAGTATTTATAGTATAGAAAAAGAAAGCGTTGCATATATATTGGTCGTAGAGAGTTACAAAAATGTTTGACAAAGAAAAAAAAGGCTAAAATGATAAAAGAAAGAAATAAACCGAAATGTTTTTTTTTGTTTCCAATGAGGACAACAATAAGGAGGGTTCCCTTGCTTCCCTCTATTTTCTCCGACGCTGCGCGACGCGTGTCGCGCTTATGCTTATTATTTATGTGTATATATATATATTTGTATGTGTTTAGCTATCGTGTATTATATTGTATATGCATGATTAAAATGAGGTATGTTGTTGTGTATATTGTTTAAAGTACTGAAGTTCGTTTTGGTAAGGGTCTGAATCTACGTTCGTTTTGGTGTTCCGGTGTTAGGGAGTTTTGTTGGTTGTCTGAAAAGGTTTCTCTTTTCCTTATTTAGCTCTGCGAGGAAGATGTTAGTTTGAGCTAAGTTTTTAATTTTTCGCAAGGTCTCGAGCTCTTGGATGTTGATCCACTCCATACCCTGTTCGAAGGTCAATTTCCTCGGGTCAAAATGTGTTTCGTTCTTGTTGTCGTTGTTTTCGTTTCCGTTTGGTTTTTCGTTTGTCTCGTCTGTTTTTCCGTTCGTATCGTTTGTGTCTTGGGTATCTGTGTTTTCTGTATTTATGTTTTGAGTGTTTGTGTTTTCTTCTTCTGTGTCGTCTTCTTCTGTGTCATCGTCTTTTAGCGGTGGTGGTGGTGGTCCTTCGGGTGAGTGCGGTGTATAATTGGGTGTTGGTTGTTGTTGTTGTTGTGCTTCTTGCTGTTGTTTTTGACGCAGCTGCTGCTGGTATTGGTAGAGTTGCTGTGCTTGGTGTTGTTCATGTTGTTGTTGGTGGAGTTTGCAGTGTTAGACGTTTTCGTTGATATTGCGATGGTTGGTACGCTGAATCGTCGGAATCACTTTCTGACGATGGCGACATATTGTGGTATTGATTTGTTAACGCTCGAGAGGGTTCTCGAGGTGTAGTTGGTCGCGATTCATCCGATTTCGAATAGTCTGTTGTTTCGTGTGGAATCCAGGGTGGTGATCTGAACGTTGGTTCGATATCCATTGCTGGTGTAGAGTCGTCGATTTGCCATGAGCACCCTGGCGTGGCGACTGGTTGTTCAGGTGTGTAGTCGTCGATTTGCCATGAGCACCCTGGCGTGGCGACTGGTTGCTCGATCTGTTTGGAAGTGCTCGACACTGCGATTGGTTGCTTGATTTGTGGAGTAGCTGGTTGTTCTATTGATGGTGTTTTATCTGGAATGTCTATGACTTTTGAGTCCCAATAGTCTTGTGTCATTTCGGGTGACATTGGCACTGATGATTTTGTTTTTTGCTGTGTTTCTTCGGGATCTGGGTGAGTTGGAGTGTCGTTGGTGTTAGTGATTCTAGAATCCCAATATTCCGTTGTTAATTCTGGTGATGGTTTTAATTCTGGATCTGAGGATGTTGAGTCGAGAGGCTGGAATGGAGTTTTTGTTTTTGATTGTGGATTTTTTGTTTTAGGGTTGCTGTGTGTGATTTTAGAATCCCAATATTGGTCTGTCATTTCGGGTGACAGGTTTTTGAGATCGTTTATTTCTTTTGTAGTGGGTTGATTTTTAGGTGGAATGTTTGGGACTTCCGGATTTTTTTTATTAGCTAACCTTTCGCTACGCCTAGTTGGTTCTTTTGGCGTTTTTCGAGTTCGCTTTTTCGCTGGTATAAGCAATCGTTTCCCTGATCGTTGACGTGTTGTTTTGTGAGAATCTGGTGAACGAAAGTTCGGCGGTACTTTCCGTTTCGCGCTTTTTCCGTCATTTTTGAGTCTTTTTGTTTTTCGTTTTGTACCTGTGGATGGTGATCTAAAAGTTGGTTGGACGGGTGGTTTACCACTATTTTCGTCGCTGGACGATTCTCCGATGTTCGTCAGCAACGGTTTGAATCCTTTGTTGAAATTTTCACTCTCGGATTCTGTTTCGTGTTCCGTCTCGTTGTTACTATTTCGTGCCTTAGAGTTGTCGTTTTTGTTCTGGGTTCCATTGTTTTTTCGCTTTTTGTCACCGTATAAGTAGCCGGTTGCCCCGTCAGGGCTGACTTTTTTACGAAACTCGTTTTTGTTTAGCTGCGATAAGCTTTCTATTTTATCTGGCCTCGTTGGGCTTCCTGCTTTTTGTTGCCTCGTTGGGCTTTTTGTTTTTTGTGGCCTCGTTCGGCTCTTTGTTTTTTGCGGCCTCGTTGGGCTCTTGTTTCCCTGCTGCCTCGTTGGGCTTTTCGTTTTTTGTGGCCTCATTGGGCTTTTGTTTTCTTGTGGCCTCATTGGGCTTTTGTTTTCTTGTGGCCTCATTGGGCTTTCGTTTTCCTGCTCTTCTTCCGTTGTGCTATCATCTATGTCCGTATATTTATATTTCGTTTCAGTATCATCTCGTTTCCTATGTTGTCTGCGTGGTTGTCGTTTATCCTCCTCGTCATCCGTTGTGTCGGTTGGACGTTTTTTGGAGAGTCGCCATTGTGGCTTCGTATTTTGCTTTGAGTTCAGCTCCTCAACCATTTTTTTTATTGGTTGCATAAATTCACCTTCGTTTTCCGATAACTCGGTGATTGATGTTTCGGTATCTATTATTAAATCTTTTGTTTTGGGTACACTCTCCGTTTTTTGTTTTGATTTTGTCTTTTTGGGTGGTTGATTTGTTTCTTGTTGGGTTTGTTTCTTCTGTTCCATTACTTGTTCCATTGATTCGTCAGAGTCTGATTGGTATGTTCTCTGATATGCGGCTTGACTGTCTTCCGATTCGTTGGTCGACAGTTCCCGTGTGTTTTGCTTTTTTCTAGGTGCTGGGTTTCCAGAACCCGTGTCGGTTGTTGATCGTCCGCGAGTTTGATGCGGCGACTCGGGAGACAATTTTTGCTTTTTTGTCTCTTGGTTTTCGGATGAGCTATCCTCGCGTTGCCTGATTGGCATGATTTCCGCGGGATTTCTCGATAGAGCGTCGGCAACGACGTTCAGTTTTCCAGGTTTGTGTACGATGTCGTAATCGTACCCGTTCAGTATTATTTGCCATCGTTGTAGCTGTTGCGGGATGTCGGGTTTGTTTTTTATATATGTTAGTGCTCTGTTGTCTGTGACAAGCGTGAACTTTTTCCCGTATAGATACGTTTTAAAGTATTCTACCGCGTTCACGATGGCTAAGAGCTCTTTTTTCATCGCGTCGTACGCGATCTCGGTTTTCTTTAATGCTCTCGAATAGAAAGCTATTGGGTGATCGAAGTCACCGTGCTTTTGACTAAGAACTGCGCCTATGGCGTAGTCTGATGCGTCCGTGGTAAGCGTACACGGTTTGTCAAAGTCCGGATATTTTAGGACTGGGCGTTCGATGATTTTTGCCTTTAGGTATTCGAACGCTGATTGACATTCGTCTGTCCATTCGAATTTCTCTGATTTTTTTAGTTGTTGGGTTAAAGGAATCGCAATTTTTGCGAAGTCGCGGATGAAGCGTCGATAGTAGCCTGCAAGTGCTACGAATTGTTTAATTCCTTTTTTGTCCTTTGGTGTTGGGAAGTTTTTTACTGCGAAGATGTTACTGGCGTTCGGTCTGACGCCTTCGGCTGAAATTATGTGCCCTAGGTATGTCACTTCTCGGTTTAAGAAGTGGCATTTTTCGGTTTGTAGCGTTAAACCTGCCGAAGTCAGTCTTTTCGCTAAACTCTTAAATTTATTTTCGTGTTCGGTGATGTCTCTTGCGTATATTACAATATCGTCCAGGTAGACGAATAGGTCTGTGCCTTGAAGACCGGATAGCACGACGTCCATCAACCTTTGAAAGGTTGCTGGCGCGTTTTTAAGTCCGAATGGCATTCGGTGATATTCGTAATGTCCATTCGGGGTCGAAAAAGCTGTTTTGTGTCTGTCTGCTGGATGCATTTCTATTTGATAAAAACCGGATGCTAGGTCGAATGTTGAAAAGTACCGGGCGTTTCCCAGTTGATCTAATATGTCCCTGATGTTTGGGAGTGGGTACGCGTCTGGCGTAGTTTTTTCGTTAAGTTTCCGAAAGTCTATCACGATTCTCCATTTTTTGTTGCCTTTCGCGTCTGGCTTTTTGGGAACTACCCAAACTGGAGAGTTGTAAGGGGAGAGAGATGGTTTTATTATCCCCTTGTTTAACATATCGTTAACCTGGTTTTGTATTTCTCTCTTGTGTACTTGTGGAAATCTGTATTGTTTGGTGTTAATTGGTCTGTCGTCTGTTGTAGGAATTTCGTGTTTTGCCAGTGTTGTGTGGCCCAATCGATCTCCGGGTAGACAGAACAGGTGTTGGTATTTTGAGACCAACTGGAGAACGTGATCTCGCTCTGTTTCGTTGAGGTGATCTAGTTGCAGAAGAGCTTGAAGAGCTTCAAGCCTACTCTGCTTGTCGAGTTGTACCGAGCGTACTTCTGCACGGTCTACGTTTGAGAAACCGTGAAGGTCGCTCGGTGTGAAGTTGTCGATTGGTTTTTCGCTGATAATCTCGACTGGTATTAATTCTACTGTCGGGACTATCAGGTTTATTTCGCTGTTTTGCGCATTAATTGCGCAAAGGTACGCAATTCCGTTGTTATTTTTTACTAAAGCGTTACCCATGTAGAGACGTGGACCTCCGTCGATTCTCGGGACGTATCCCTCCTCGAGATCGGTCGGTTTTAGTCTGATGGGTATGATGAGTTTCGATCTGCCTGGTATCGTCACTCGCTCGAACGTTTCGAACGGGACTGTATGACCAGCAAACTTGATGCACGCTTCGGTGTAGAGTATATCGGCTGGCGTCCCTCTAAAGAAGACGTCACCGAGTATGGCGTCTTGCATAATCGGGAATAAATCGTCGATTACGTGAAATTCAATGTTAAATTCCTTGATTCGGATATAACATCTACCAATTGTTTTTGCTGTCCCGTCGGTGATACCGCTAAGCTCGTATATGAGCGTCGGGTCTATCTCCGTACTTCGGGCGACAATGGAGTCTTTTATGAGATTTATCTCTGCTCCAGTGTCAGCAAGAAATACAGCTTGGTTCGAATGTAGATCTTGTGACTCCAGGGTTACGCTTGGTGGCTTATGTCTATTAGTTAATCCTAATTTTATTTTAGCTTTTCTAATTGTTACGCTCCCGTCTGTTTTTTTCACGTATGCCGATCCTACGTGTTTTAGGAGTTCGGGCTCGGTGTGCGCAATTTTCGCATCTTCTCTTAGTTTGGGTTGGACGAGCGCTCCGGTGTCCCGCCTCTCGTTGCGCTGTCGCGAGAGGCGGGTCGCTCGTTTTTTTGGAGCACGCGCTCGAAAATTTGCTCGATTTGCGCTGCATCGAGGCTCGACTGATGATCCGATTTACGCGAGTTTCGACTGTTGCTCGGATTTTGTCTGTCTCGTGAGTTATCTCGACTGTTTCGGTCGCGCGAATTGTCTCTTTCGCGTGAGTTGTTGCGATAGTTACGATCTCGCGAATTATTTCGGTTGTCTCTATTGTTATAATTATTATCCCACGAGTTGTTTTGTTGCGGGTTATTCTGATAATTGTAATCCCACGAACTGCTTTGTTGTGGATTACTTTGATAATCGCCCGAGTTATTGCGATAATTTTCGCGCGAATTGTCTCGATAGTTATTTCGCGGGTTGTTTTGATAATTTCCGCGCGAATTGTTTTGATAACCCCCACGTGGGTTATTTTGGTAGGATCCGCGTGAATTGTTTTGGTAACCCCCACGTGAATTACCTGGGTAATTCCCGGGTGGACCGTTTTGATAGTAGCTGTTCGGATTATTTTGATAATTACCGCGTGAGTTGTTTTGGTAACCGCCACGAGTATTGTTTTGATAACCGCCACGAGTATTGTTTTGGAAATTTCCGCGAGAATTGTTTCGGAAGTTTCCTGGTGAGTTGCTACGGTATTGACGGCTGTTGATGCGTGTGTTCGTGTTTTCACGCAATTGTTGCACAGCGTAGCATTCTGATGTTGAATGTGTAGGATTTTCGCGATGGACTTCGCAAAATTTTAGTCCGTTGTTGTCGGTTAATTGCGTAAACCGAACTTTCGCTTGTTCTGGGCTTTTGTCTCTAGTTTCCGATTTTTCGCGTTTTCGTCCCTGGTGTACCGTTTGTCTACGGACGAGTTCGTTTTCGATGTTTAGTGCTTCGTCAATTGCGCTGTCGAGGGTTATAAAATCTTTTTGCATAATAAGATTCGCAATTTGGTCGAAAAGACCGCGAATAAAGGCTCTTATGACGGTTTGTCGAACTTCGTCGGTGCGGTTTTGCAGATACTGCTGTTGGGCTTCCGTTCGGTAGACTTCTTTTAGTCTATTTTCGATTCGTGTTGCAATTTTTCGCGTCCGGGTTGCGTAATCGACTACTGATTCGTTGTAATTTTGAGAATTTGATTTTAGTTCTAATTCGAGATCCGATAATTCTACCGGTTTTTCGAGCGCATTTCTGAGATCTCTCAGAAGTGGCTCTAGTGTGTTATAAGTTTTCGCGTCGGCGATATCGGCGGCGACACCTGATAGTTTGAGCTGGATGATTTCGAGGAGCTGCGATTGGTCGTGCTCTGAGATGATTTTCGCGGCTTTTTTACAAGCGCGTATGAAATCATTGAGCGGTACATTTTTCCCGTTAAAATTAGGTATAAGATTTTGTACGTCGCGGAGCGTTATCGAGCTAGGTACGGGGGGATCGTTGGCCATTCTTACCTTTGATCCCTCAGACAATGCTGAGCGGAAAAAACTATTCGCACTATTTGTTCGTGTGCGCCGAGGCCGTTTCGGCGGACTTATTTTTAACCGAGTAGAAGCGAGGAAAGAAGAAATGTCCTTCCTATGTTTTTTCCTTATTATTATTATTTATGTATATATTTAAAAATTACCGAATTGTTATTAATAGTTGTTGTTTCTCTCTTTCCCTTTTCTTTTCCTTTTTTTTTTTTTTTTTTTTTAAATAATAATAATAGCTAAACGTTGTCAGTGTTGTTTGTTTTTTTTTTTTTTGAAAATCGCGAGAAAACATGAAATGACGTTTTTTTTTTTTTTTTTTTATACTGGATTTTGTTGCCCTTTTTTTTTTTGTATTTTATTTTGTTTGAATTAAATAGAAAAGAATGGACTGAAGAAGTTAATTGTTTATCTGTTTCTTGTTGTTTTTTTTTTTGTTGTTATTGTATTGTATTGTTATATAGTATATATTGTTGTTTTGTTTTTTTTTTTGAAAAGGAAAAAACGTGTAAAGTAATTTGAAAAACTTATTTGTTTGTTCGCTTTTGAGTTTCTTTTTTTTTATTATTATTTTTTTTGTGTTTGTTTTCCCCTTCCTTCCTTTTAAGAAAGAAAGAGAGAAAAGAAAAAGAAACAAATTATTTATTCAATTAACTATTATTATTTATATGTGAGTAAGATTCGACTTTTGTTACAAAATTTGAAAGTTAAAAAAAAACAAATTATTTATTCAATTACAAATAAAAGGGATTATTTATGTGTATATATGTGTGTTCGCTGCCGTCTGTTATGAGGAGCGTTATTGTTTTTTATTTATTTATTATATTAATATGTGTGTGTTTTTTTTTGTAATTATTAAGGAGGAAATAGGAAAATTGTTATTATTTTTTTTTGTGTGTATATTACATGCTCTCGTCGGTCGTACGCCACTGACACGCGTCGCGTCAGCTGTCGGCGCTCGGTTCCCGCGGGATACTAATTCTCTTTCCGAGAAAAAGTATTATATATTTTTTTTGAAAAAATTTGTTGCTACGCTTTTTTTTTTTTGAAAAACAGAATAAAATATATATATATGTTGGTACTTACATTACCACACCGATAATGAACGCTATTAGCATGAATTCGGTTTTCGATTGCTATTGTTGCTATTTTTCCCTTGTTTCGTCCTTCCTTCCTTCTATTTAATAGTTTTTTTTTTTTTTTTTTTTTTGACGTCCTTCCTTCCTTCTTTTGGTGGAGGTGGACGGTGGATGACGATAGGCGTCGAGATGTCGACGTTTGATCGACGGTGAGTGAGTCGATTCGGGCGGGTCGCGTCGGTGCGGCGGGTCACGGCGACGGCGGATCTGTGTCACGGTGGATCGATGCCGCGGTCGATGACAGCTCACTGATGGTCACGTTGGCGGCTGTTCGGTTGATGATATACCGTCGCGTCAGGATTTTTCGGCGGTCGGTACACCCGACGTCGCTCGCTCGCCCCGTGCACTCTCGCTTGTCACACTTGTTGTAGTTTGTTCACTATATTGCTAATTATTTTATACTATTTTTATGTAATAATTATTTGTTACGATCTTATTATTCACTTAATGTCTAGCTGATTATTTAATAAGTGTCTTTTCACTGTAACTATTTTTTATTATTATTCGTGTCTTTTCACTGTTTGTTACTATTCGTTGTTGTTTTTTTTTTTTCGCTGATTGTCACTGGTTGTTGGTCACTTTTGTTCACTGTTAACTTGTTTTTTTTTTTTCACTGTTCGCTGTATTTTCTTGTTTTTTTTTTCACTATTAGTTTATTTTGTGCGAGCACGGCTCGAGCACGGTTGTCGGTTCCGGGTGTGTTAAACAATTTTTTAGTTAAGTTAAAAAAAAAATTTTTTTTTTTATAAAAAGTTGAGAAAAGAAAAATTTGAAGCGTGAGCGTGTTTACGTGGAACGCCCACTCTGACACCAATGTGACGGATGTACACGGGTGTCAGATTATTTTTTTTTTTTTATATAAAATGTTAAAACTTTTTTTTTCAATTGTTATTATTTTTTTTATGTAGGCGTGTTTACGTGGTAGCGCCACTTCTGACACCAAATGTGACGGATGTACACGGGTGTCAGATTATTTTTTTTTTTTATATAAAATGTTAAAACTTTTTTTTTTCAATTGTTATTATTTCTTTTATGTAGGCGTGTTTACGTGGTAGCGCCACTTCTGACACCAATGTGACGGATGTACACGGGTGTCAGATTATTTTTTTTTTTTTTATATAAAATGTTAAAACTTTTTTTTTCAATTGGTATTATTTCTTTTATGTAGGCGTGTTTACGTGGTAGCGCCACTTCTGACACCAATGTGACGGATGGCCGCTTGGGTCTTAGGATGTATCGAGTAACTTTAAATCGGTTAAATAATATAAGTCTTTTATTGGTCGTAGCAAGAGTGTAATTGTTCGGAGTATAATTGGAGTGTAATATCGGAGGTGTACCGCACTGGTCGGTCGTCGGAGCTGAACTGATTGAAGCGGGCGTGAAGCTGAGGGCTTCGCGCTCGCTGTTACAAAGGAATAAAGAGTCGAAGGATGTTTAGTCTAAGCTAGATAAGTGGACGCTCACGGCGGTCCGGATGCTTAAGGGCTTCTTTGAAGAGCGAATCGAACGGAAACGCTCCGTATCGATACCCTCGAATAAATATTAAAGTCGAAAGGTTAAAGTCGAAATAGTTAGGCTGCGGCCGTTACACTTTTCTGTGTTGGATTAATTTGCCATATTTCATCTTATGCTACCTTCGGTTTGCGGGTAGTATTGGAGGCGGATGCAGAAATATTCCTACGAACTATATGAAATATTGAACGTTAATTTGGACAAACCACATATTAGTTTTCTTTTTCTTTCATGGTTTGAGCTAAGGAATTCGGCGGCGTTTTGGCTACATCGTAGCCTGCGCGTTTGTTTGCGCGCTATCTCTCTCTACGACGCGAGCTCTCTTTCTGTTTCGCTATCTCTCTCTACGGCTCGACTTTTCTGTATGTTCTGCTATCTTTTCTTCGGTTTTGATTCCTCATAAAGGAAGCTTTGTTTTCGTCGTTCAGAATGTTCAGACACATCCAAAAAACACATTTAGAAAAAATGTATGTACGTGTGTGTGTGTGTGTGTGTGTGTGTGTGTGTGTGTGCGTGTGCGTGTGCGTGTGCGTGTGCGTGTGCGTGTGCGTGTGCGTGTGCGTGTGCGTGTGCGTGTGCGTGTGCGTGTGCGTGTGCGTGTGCGTGTGCGTGTGCGTGTGCGTGTGCGTGTGCGTGTGCGTGTGCGTGTGCGTGTGCGTGTGCGTGTGCGTGTGCGTGTGCGTGTGCGTGTGCGTGTGCGTGTGCGTGTGCGTGTGCGTGTGCGTGTGCGTGTGCGTGTGCGTGTGCGTGTGCGTGTGCGTGTGCGTGTGCGTGTGCGTGTGCGTGTGCGTGTGCGTGTGCGTGTGCGTGTGCGTGCGCGTGCGCGTGCGTGCGTGCGTGCGTGCGTGCGTGCGTGCGCGTGTGTGTGTGTGTGTGTGTGTGTGGGTGTATGTACGCACTGTAGCGCTCACAATTTTTTAGCCATCGGGCTAAAAACGCGTATACAGATAGGATATGATCACCCGATGATCCCATTAAAATTTCACAAAAATCGATCGAACCGTTTAAATTTTGTCTTTTCAATTTTTTGAATTTCATGCAATTTTATTTTTTTTCTCGAGACCCACTGCGAGAGAAATTGGATAAAGCGATATGAACATTTCAATTTCCAACTTTTATGAGATAGCGATATAATAATTTCTATTTTCAACTTTTTGGTGTTTGTGGTTGTTGTGCCACCTATTGATACGTGTGGAATATTGTCTCCTGTGAATATTTTGTTGTGTATGCAATTCTCTGTCTGTGCCTGGCCGACGCGTACTTTCAATAGGCTTTATATTGTGTTTTATAAAAGATACTCTACAATGATGCTACCTTACGACACGGTCCATTTTTGCTACCTTTCAAGAGTTGTTCGACTATCTTTTCTCAATTACTGCCGTTGTTCTTTCGTATTTAATCTCGCTATCATTTGTTGCTACCTATGTTCTTCAGCTACCTTTATTATTAGCGTTCGTGCCACGTTCACGTATTTAATTTCGCTACTTTCGCCAAAAAATTGTCAAAGAATAAAGTTTGTTGAAGGAAAAAATTGTCGTAGAAAAAAATCCATTTCTGCAATTTTTACATTTTTTATTGATTTTATTAACGATCGGTGTTATTATTACTATAGAAGCGATGTCTTTGGGCTCTCAGGAAGAACCACTGCCCAAGGCTCTCAGTAGACTCTGACGCGAAAGAGAGTTTAATCGCGCAGTGCAGCACATGTCAAATAAGGGACGTAGATGCCCTACCAGATGGTAAATATTTTTTTGACAACTTCGAATCGAACTCTGGTCAATGCACAATACTTTTACAGCTATTGAACTTTTTTAACGATAATGAGCCAGAATTATGCATCAGCTAATTGGTAACCGAATACCACAAGTAGAAATATTGGAATAAAATTTTTACATGCGACAATGCTCAGTGCATTTTCATCTTCGATCGATTTTAAATCGTTTTATGGTAATATGCATTCGACCATCGCAGGGGATACATCGGCGCGCAAGTTCACGATTTGTTTTCGTATCAACGAGGAGCCTCCGATACAGTTGGGTAATCTCGATACGTCTACCTACGTAAAATTAAAACGTATGTATGAATAATCATCTCATCTGTAAACACTCATTTATCTATCGATCGCCACAAAGCATAAGTTTATTGCTCAATGAGAAAGTTTACTGTAATCTTTATATTCTACGTGAAACCAGTATCTACTCAGTTAATGTAGTAAGGGTCATTTCATAGGAGATAATGTGTTCGCTGAAGCATACATAAAGCAGCTGATTGAAGACGGAAGAATACGGATTCCAGATGACAAAATCGAAGCTATGTGGCGGTCCCTCGATCGAATAGAATTGTAAGTACATCAGCACTACATTGTAATGCACGGAGGCATCTGCGGCAGGACGTTTTGAATGCACACAAATGGCCGCATTCAACTGTTTTTCATTACTTTAATTAGTGACGTGGTTCCGCTTTCAACGGATGAAAACATCACGGAGATCGGTGTGAACCAACAGGTAGCTGGAAGGAAACAAAAAGGTATTGTATATTTTATATATTGAAACGTTTCGATATTCCGGGCTAGCCGAAATATCGAACTCACGATTTTTTAGATCGTCTTCTTCCGAGTGGAAGGTAAGAGTTCGGTACTGGACCGGCTGGATAAGGTGTGGAGGAGGTTTAATTTTGGTGGATTTCTTCAGTCTTGCAATCCGGGGACCATGGATCGAGCCGGCGTTCAAGGCTAAATACTCTCCTAGAACACAAAAATGCTTCTTAATCCTTTATCCCTGAGCTACGGGGAGGCCGGGAGACTTGTCTAGTGTAAACGGTCGAGGTACACCGTTCCCACAGTCTGCGAACAGAAGGTGTCAACCAGACAAGACATCCCGTAGAAGCCACTGTATCTCAGGTTGCAATAACCAAAGACAGTGCTCAATGCTTCTGAATTACTTCAGAAGCATGAAAATAATAAAATTGCGCCGTGCTCTTCAACCGCGCGGCGACTTGTAGGAAATGGTTCGGTATCGGGAGTGGGATAGGAACCTCGAGGAGAGGATAGGTAGAGTCTTTATGGCCATCCCGGGGCAGTCTCGCTTGTGAGAAGCGGACGCCAGCCGGCCATCTAGCGGCAAAGTGCCAGACTTTGCCAGGGGGGGGTCTGTCCCGTTACAATATATAAATTTCATCCTCATGAAGACGTCTCAATTTTCCGAACAATTTTACTATTAGATTACTGTAATTTCCTTCAATACCCATGTAAAACCACACCAGAATAAGTATTTGATACAATCGTGTGTGTGGGCCTCTGAAACAATACGTTAGGCTAACTGAGTTTTAGAGATAGAGGTGAAATGTTGTTGTACATAAAACGAGCTTTTCCATGATTGTTGTAATTAATTTAACTATAATCAATCAACTTTAAATTTGTTGAAATTTGCAATTTCTTAAAAAAAAGAGAAGTCGAGTTAACGTTATCTAATGCGAATGCTTTATTGAACTCATACGCGATAATTCGGATTGAGAGGAAATAAAACATTGATTTATTTAAAATTCCAACTTCAAATTGAAAGTTATTAGAAACGTAATAAAATATTGAGAACAATTTTTTTTTCGAATTCCATGAAATCTATTCAAAGAACAAAATAAAAATCCCAAAATTCAATTAATTACTGTTTTGCAACTACAAAACATGAGCGCTAGTGCTACATCTACTTCTCTGATGACTCAAATATTGCAGCTCAATTTAAGATAGATACCCCTAACCCCAAGATAGATTCTCTAATCATTCGGGAATTACACAATACTTTATCATAATGTATTCTAATAAGAGAACTTCGTCTAAACATGACTATACATTGTTCCAATTGAATTCATTGTTCTCAGCATTAATGAATATGAGAAACGTAAAATGAATCTTGACCTTAAAGAATGATCTTATTAATTTTCACGTGATTGTAATTGATTTTACTGCCATCGAAGAAAAGTCAGCTAATTTTGAATCTAGATCTCATTTTACTAGACGACTTTATTTCGGAATCTTACTCACATGAGGTTTGAAAATGTAATTTACTACAGATATTCCGTCGACGCGAGATGCAACGCTCAATCAGTCAATTGAGTATTTGAGTCAGATGTCTCTAACAGACGAGCTGGCTCCCAGCAAGATTGAAATCGAGTGCAACAAACGTGCGTGCCTTGATGGAAAATTTTTTACAATTAAGAAAGATGTGTCCACGGTGGAAGGTGCAATTTATGCGTTGTGCAACTTCTGTAAGCCAGACAACGTCATTAAAGTGTCTTTACGGTGTACGTCGAATGCTACAACACATCTAAAGGTGTGTAAAATACTCCTGCCATGAACATGCATTTTTTTAAAAGTCGTCGTGATATCAAGGACTACACATTTAAATGTCCACAGATCATGAAGATCCGTTTAATAGAAAAAAAATTGTTGCTTAGTCGTAGTCAAATAAGTACTGAAGGCATAACGCATTGCTTTACCATAATTTTCGCCACCAAAGCTTCTTCCATGAACGGGGTTCATTTCATTTATAGAATATACATCCGGAAGAATACGAAAGTTACCGAGAGTACGTTCGGCTGAAGAGATCTAAATCCAGCGACCCTGCGATACCAAGGAAGAGATGGTCATGCACCTTTTCGCAGGAATCTTTTGATCGCAATGTCACAAACTACATACTTGAAAGTATGGCGCCTCTTTGTACGGTCGAAAAAAAATCTTTCCGGAAAATATTCGAAGGTATGTTGTTCTTTATAATGAAAGATCAATGAACATTGCGCCAATGGCTAACTTTTCCTGTTTATTCAGATTTCAATATAAAGAAAAGCGGCGATACGCTTAAACATATGACGCGATACTCTCTATCAAAAAAGGTTACGCAAATGTTCAACGAAAACGTTCAAGAGATTCGTCAAATCCTAGAAAGCGTTGAATACGTGTGTACAACTGCCGATGCGTGGTCTGGGAAGAATCGAAGGTTTCTAGGAGTGACGCTGCATTGGGTAAGGTTCAGTGAGGTTTGATCATAAACAACAAATGGTCACAGAGTAGCGCATATTCATCGATAAATGTGATTCATATCCGTATATTCTTTAAGGATCCTCTTGTTCGTACATTTTCGGCCGAAACATGAAAAATTTAAGGAATCGATTCGATAATTCTTTCATTCAAATTTGAAAATTCGGAACAATATAAGTAAATAGTGACAGATAGCGTTTCTATGTGTCACAAAAAAATCGCCTTTTTGCAAAAATCCAGTTTTCACACCAAAAAGTGTCAAGGGGTTAAGACATTTTTTTATTTTTCGAAGAGAAAGAAATTGATGATCCAACCTTTAGAGGCTACATATATTTCAATGGACTCCACAAAAAGATCTGTTACGCGTGTTGAATTTTGTGCTGAATGTTAATCGACTTGATTCATTTACTATTCATGCAGATAGACGGAAAAACGTACGAACGAAAGTCTGCCGCGATCGCGTGTAGACGATTTCCGGGAACTCATTCCCACGAAGCTATCGCACGGCATCTCACCGAAATTCATAGTTTCTTTAATTTGAAGCCAGAAAAAATCGTGGCTTCGGTCACTGATAATGGGTCAAATTTTGTCAAGGCATTTAAGGAGTTCGGTGTTGATGCTTCGGATAGATTTTTCATTGGTAAGGTTACTATGTTTGTAATTTTATTCATACCGTTGTCCTAATCCCGAAGGGCGCAGAAGAATAGGATTTATTTACATCGTACGTCGTTTTTTAATTAGTTTGCGATATATATACAATTTTTTGTGAATTTCGTTGCCGTGTGTTCTTACACCGTATTTAATAATCGAAATCCATGAAATTGTCAGTCACTTTAATACATATGTTTTAAACATTTTTTTCTAGCGGACCCTTCCGAAGATAACGGAGATGACGCTAGTGAGACACATATAGTCGAGGATGTCACGTCTGACGACCCTGCTGAAGAAGATTGTGCCTTTAGTGAGCACTGCACAAAATTGCCGCAGCATTTACGGTGTGCGAGCCACACAATGCACCTCGTAGCCAGTACCGACAGCATCAAAGCAATCGAGCTGGCAGCCGAACTGAAAGATACGCATTCGCGAGTGATGGCCAAGTGCGTATCACTATGGAAGAGTTTACGCTCACCAAAATTCAACGAAACTTTGAAGATTCATTTGGGTAGTGCATTGCGCAAGCCAGTGGTGACGCGTTGGAACTCTCTTTTTGATGCTCTGCAACAGTTGACCACTTTGAAGGAGAAGCTGCTGGAGTGCAGTTCCGGAAATGCAGAGGGAATAACGTTGAGGGATGGATTTACCAGGCAGGACTTTCGCTATCTGGAAGAGTACATCACGTGCACGAAACCTCTCGCTGCGGCAATAGATCGGCTGCAAGGAGAAACGTATTGCCATTACGGCTATCTCTTGCCGACTCTTGTTTCTCTCAGGAGGGAAATTTGTTCGCTTCAGGATAACGCTAAAGTGCGAGTTTGCCAGCCACTGGTTACAGGAATGATTCGGTCGATTGAAACCAGATTTAAGAAGATGTTCGATGTTACTGATGAAGGGATAGCTGCAGCGATCGCGGCGGTATCACACCCAAAATTCAAGGTCCGCTGGCTCCGATGTTTACCGCTTCATACGCAGAAGCGCGTATATGATCACGTAATCGGTGCAGTGTCCGCTCACTCACGATCAGAGCCACCCATGGATTCGAAAACTACGGAGCCAGTTGATGATTTCAATTTCGGCGATGAACCATCCATCTTCGAAGATTTGGAAACCTGCGTATCCCATGCTGCCGCAGAGGTTCAAGTGACGCAGTATCTGAAAGACCCGGATACCAAATTGGCCATGCTCCGAAACTACCCGGTCTTACGAAAGATTTTCTACAAATTCAATACACCGTTGCCGTCGTCAGCTGCTGTTGAACGGCTCTTCAATTACGCCACGATGATGGATCTTCCCAAGTTCAATCGACTGACTGATCGTCACTTCGAAGAACGAGTACTTGGAGTAGCGAATGCAGCGAAGCATTATATTTGAGCGGTGAACTCCTTCGTGATCATCGAAATGATAATAGATTCTTTACTTTTTGAGTTCATCGTTTTGATTAATAAACGAAAATTTAACGCGTTGATCAAGTTTTCTGTTTACTATGATTATATATTTACATAAAACGTTATTCATAATGAGTTTTTATTTTTATTTTTGATGTCACTTTACAATGTTGCTCCTTGATGCTATTTTTGATGTCACTTTACATGTTGATTGATGTCTCAATCAACATGTTTCACCTGTCCAAGAGTTACATTTAAAAACATATAACTATATAAATAAGAGAAACTACAGGCTGTTCTTGGACGTTACTATGGGGGCTCCAAGTACGTTATTAATGAAAAAATACATGTGCGACTTTGATCCCTGAGGGCCCATTGATAAAAAGGAAACCGTGAAAATAACAGTTCCAGAATTCTCTGATGATACAGAGTAGAGGATGATTGATGCAAGGCTTTAAACGTTTTTAGTGGAAAATGATTCTAACTCTTTTTGGAACGGTCAAACCATTGTACGCATTGAATTTAGTCGAGAAAGCTCAATTCCGTAAGTTTTTGAAATTAATAAATTCCTATAGCCACTCCAATTTCTGGAAATGTCGAGTCAACTGTCTTAAAACTGTATTATCGTTGGGTATTATTGATGAAGCCTTTTTCAAATTGTCAACCAAATTCCACGGTAAATGTTGCGTTAAACACGGAGCGTCAAGCGCAACGTGTATATCGGAGCGCGAAGCGCGACGTGCATCCTGTGCCTTAAAAAATATCCGACATTTTTCTTAGGGACATTTTTCGGGGGTTTGGGGGGCGGAACCCACCCAACAAGTGCCACTGCGCCCGCAGGTCGCTGTGGCGCTTGTTAAATTTTTGACCCTATTTTATATTTGCGAAGAAACTTGACCAAGCAATCTTTTTTTGGTCTATTTCCTATTATTCTCGCAATGCGCAAGTTCATCTTACTCCATTTCCATTGTTTCTGCAATGAGCAATGGAACCTCGCTCAATTTTCCATTGTTTCTGCAATTAAAAATGGAATCTCGCTCAATTTTCCATCGTTTTTGCAATGAGCAATGAAACATTGCTCCACTTCGCGTTGCTTTTGTAATAAGCAATGGAAACTTACTTCATTTCGCATTGTTCTTGAAATGACCAATGAAACCTCGCTCAATTTCCCATTGTTCTTGCAATGAGCAATGACACCTTATTCCATTGTCCATTTTTTTTTTTGCAATGAGCAATGTAAACTACTTCCATTATTCATTGTTTGGATAATGAACAATGGAACTCTACTCCATTTCTTATTACCGTAATAATGGGTAATGCAGCTTGCGTGCATTGCTAATTTTTTCTAAAATACGTAATGGCACGTTTGTCCGTTGCTAATTTTTCATTTATTTGTAATGAAATATTCGTTCATTAGTAATTGTTTCTGAAATGGGTATTGGAGTACTTATCCATTACTAATGTTTCCTTCAATGGATAATAGAAATTCGATGCATTATTTATTTTTTTTTTAATGGTTAATGCATTATTCAGACATTCAAATTTTCACAACTCTGATCCTGACGTTCCAGGATTTGCTCACGAAATACAGCGTGGCCATACCGCTGGAAACGCAACAGGCCAACGAAGTGGCGAAGGCATTCGCCAAGGAAATCGTATGTCGGTATGGAGCGCCGGAGACCGTCCTTACCGACCCGGGCACGAACTTTCTTAGTGCCATATTTAAGGGGGTATGTCAGTTATTGCGTATAGAAAAAATACAAACAACAGCATACCATCCCGAGTCGAACGGAGCGCTGGAACGCTCACACAGGACCCTCGCAGAGTACCTTAAGGGTTACATAGACGAGGATCAGGGAAACTGGGATGAATGGTTGCCTTACGCCATGTTTACCTACAACACGACACCTCATACGGCAACCGGATTCACACCACATCAGCTGGTCTACGGAGAGAACGCCGAGTTACCTACGGCCCTTCAAAGGGCGCCCAGGCCCACCTACTCGTACGATGATTATGCGCAGGAACTGCGGGAACGCTTACGTGCGGCCTGATCTACAGCTCACGATAATCTGAAGGTCGCCAAGGAACGGGCCAAGGTCTACTATGATCGGAAAACCCGCGAAAGGAAGTTCAAGGTCGGAGACCGGGTTTTGCTGCATGACGAGACGGTACGCCGGGGACGGTCAGCAAAATTAACCCCGAAGTGGATAGGACCTTACCCCATCGTGGAGGAACACCCTCCGTGCAACTACACCCTTCGCCAGGGGCGTCGGGTGGTCAAGGTGCATGTAGACCGTCTACGAAATTACGTGGAGGAATAAAAACAAAGCAAACATAAAAGACGGGGGTAAAGGAGGGTCTAACCACGGGCCTAACTTCAGTTAGACCCATAGGGAGACATCGGCTTCGACAAGGCTTCACCCAGGGAAAATTCAAGACATGAAATAACAATGAGAAAATTACAGATTGGTGCTGGTGGGTCTACAGGCCGGTCTACCGGCCATAGCCGTCGCTTCGGATGGCCCGTACGAAATACAGCCCTTCAGGGATGCACCCGGGTTGTACTTTGAGAAGGTCGGACTACTGCATCTTCATACCAACGTCTGGACCATAGCAATTCGGATGGACCTATCGAATTTAGCATATATGGAACACCAAATTAATTTCCAACTGGGAGAGGTCCGAATAAAATGTGAAAGGTATGGTAGCCCGGACGGCCATTGCGCAGAGATGCTGGAGCATCTTGTCCGACTGTCAGAAAAAATCGAGGAGAATGTAGGAGTCGTGCAGGACCTCGTCGGCGTGGAACCGAACCGGAAGCGACGGGGATTGATTGACTGCCTAGGCACGGTAGTAAAAGCCATCACCGGCAATCTGGACACAGCGGATGGGGACCGGATAGATGCAGAGATTGCCGCAATCCAGGGCACCCAAGGGACCCTGAAGAAGGCCGTGAAGGAGCAACTGCAGGTCGTGGAAACGACGCTGGAAATGTTCAACAGAACGTCACGAGCCTCGCAGAGAAATCTACAAAAATTGTACACCATGGTACGCACGGTGAACGGATATTTCCGGAACCGTACCCAGGTATTGAGCGAAAAACAGCATTTCGACGAGAGTCTCGCACTCATAGAAGCCTCCGTGGAGACTTATCTGCGGGTGGTAGAAAAGATGGCCGAACTCTTCGCCAGTGTGGCCTCCGGAACCATAAGTGCGTCAACAGTCACGCCGGCTGCACTGACGGGGTACCTTACGGAAGCCCTACCGCATCTACCCGTGGGATATGGGTTCCCACGACCAGCCACAAGGGAAAACGCGGCGGCCATCTTACGACTGGCAACGCCACGGGCCTACCGAAAAGGGGAAATGGTGATCCTTATGCTTGAGATACCCCTGGTCGGGCCCTCGGTGTTCAGTTTGAACTATGCGTATCCTCTTCCAAGGGAAGGGAGGAACGGAACTTACTACTACATCGACGCCACGGAGGACCTCGTGGTTGTAGACCGAGAAAATCGTCATTTCCTGCGGTTAACGACTGCGGACCTGGAAGCATGTAAAAAGGACGGCGACGACTACTATTGCCCGCCACGGTACCCCATCATGACCGTTAACACGGATGCACCGTGCGGCGTGCGACTCTGCACGGAGGGGAACGTAGGTCAGGGACAAGTCTGCCCGAAGAAAGTAGTGATACTCGCCCACACACTCGTGATGGGTATGAGGCAACCCGGACGGTGGCTCTACGTCGCGCCGCATGGCGAAATCGTGAGCATCAGCTGTCACAGTGAACCAGCGCGACAGGAGCGGCTACTCGGTACGGGGTTGTTGACCTTGCACGGACGCTGTGTCGTCACCGCCGCCAAATTCAAGTTGGAAACGACGAAACAATGGACTCAGCGGATTGACGGAGCTGGATATGTGCCCGTCTACAACCTGACGTTGTTACCCGCTGAAGAAGAAGAAATACCCCGAATATTGACCGAGGTCAATAACACCAAACTCGAGCGCGCGGTGAGCAGCCCACGCGAGCTGCACAATCTAAGCGTACGGATACGCAATGCGAAAGAAAAGATAAAGAAGATGACCGGGACTCCCAGCCCGTCGGATCCTATGCATCTGCCCCGTGCGCTCGGGCCATACGCCTTGGGCGCCGTTGCCCTATTGGTCCTGGTCGGTTACATCGGTTTCCGCGCCTGGCGGAAAAGGGAAGGGAAAACCCCCGTGGAAGAACCGCACATCCTTCCCCGAGTGGCAACGCGGCTCGGCGTTCCAGCCGGCGAAGAAATACCAAGGATCCGAAAGGGAAAGAGGGTCGCAAGGAAAAAATCGCCGTAGTGTAAAGATCGGCCCAGGGGCCCTTTATTTTTTCTCCCATACAAAAAAAAAAAAAAAAAAAAACACATAATAAAAAATCGGTAAACAGAAGAAATGGATTAATTCCACTCCGCCCGGCTCCAGTCCATGGTACCCGTGGCGGCACGGCGACGCCGCGAGGATGGCGACTCCTCCTCCTCCTCACTTGGGGAATCCGAGTCGGAGTCACCCGCCGGGCGGGGCATCATCCTGGGCGCCCCTCGAGGCAGAGGAGCGCGGCGACTCCGTGGGAGCATGGGCTCCCCACGCCTCGGCATCCGGCCATGGGCACCGAGGAATTCCATCTCCGCCGGTGATAAGCTGCCGGAGGTCACCGCAGGCTGCGAGGATCGAGCCCTCTCGGAAGGCCGGTTCCTTCCCCAGGATCCCAGCGCGGCCCTCGACGGACTGGGAGATCTACCCATGACCCGGTTTACCACGGGCCCGACGACCTCAATGTCCGGGCTCGATCGACCTGACGAACTCGGGCGGATCTCCAGGACATAGGTTAGCCCGCTGTCAGGCAGGGTTACACGAACCCTCTGAAAAAACAGAAAAAAGGGAAGTCGATAAAAATTAATTTATTTATTAATCGGAGTAGGAATCGACAAACGAGTACCGGGGAAATGAAAAATTTCGGAAATAATGTAGAAAGGGAGTTTTTATTTCTTTTTGTGGAAAAACCAAACCACACAAAAAAAAAAAAATTTACACTCGGGAAGAAATAGCAATATCGGAAAAAAAAAGTAAAAAGTTTCTTACCTTGGCGGGTGGACTGGGGCTGCGTCGGTTGCTCATCTTCGATGTCAAACGTTGATACGAAAATCGTCGACGGGTCGGTGGAAGTATAATTAAAATCGCGAGGAAAACAGGTCTTATATAGTCCGAAAATGCACACTCACTGGCACACCGGGCGTCAACCCCGACCGTCAGCGAAAAAAAAGCAACCGCGGCGGCCTTCCGCCTCCGGGTTCCGCAACCGCTCGAGAAGCCGATTACTCGACCTCCGGAGCGGTTGAAATAAATCAAGAAATTGGGCTAGTTAGAGAGGTGACGTACGCAAAAGTATATATATATGTACATTGCAAATTAAAAAATGAGTTAGATCAAGGAGATATATTGGGAAAAAAAAATAGACACCGGGGTACATAAACAAAGTGTAAACATAGCCCGCCGGAGACGAGCGAAAAGAAATCAGATTTCTTTTCCCCCCAGGGGGGAGGGATGTTGTACCCCGGGTATAGTAATATCTCGTAACCAGGGCATCGACGGTTGCGAGATAGCGATGGCATGTAGCACGCGCCGAGCGTCGAGAACGCTCGACGCTCGACGCTGGTCACCGGACACCGCTGCGTCAGCAGCTAGGCCGTTGCGAGCGAGTGTCCCGGTAACGAGGGCATGGACTCAGGAATACCGAAGTCAGATGTTTCGCAATGTAAATAAACTCCAAATCCCGCTCGCGAAAAAGCGAGGATTTGGAAAGATATTGTTTACAAGAATAAGTAAACCATAAATATGTACCCATTATTCAGCTGACATGCCCGCTCTCTCACGAATATATAAAGGATCGAGAGCAGGCATGGGGCAGTCTGACAGTACGGTTGAATACGAACGTTTCCATAGTAATCGAGAACGGAAACCTTAAGGGTGCAAAGTGTACATCGGTAATTCGAAAATAACCAAAGGTAATTTGAGATAAATTGCGACAAGTTGAAAGACTCGAACATTTTAACCATAAAAAGAATAATCATTATTTAATTAAATAATCTCTTGTTAATAAATTATTGACAGTAATTTATACCTATAGAAACTGTAAAATATCGTTAAATAATATCTCAATAAAACTGTGTTAATAATTCACTTGGGTTCTAACCCTTCACTGGATCATCCCTAAAAACATTATCGCGTAACCCGGAGTAGCTACCCGGATTTTTGCGGCATAACAGCGGGGCAAAATGGCACAGCGGGGCAAATCGGGATAATGAGACAAAACGCAATTTTCAAATAACTTTTGGATGGTGGCGATGGTGGTAAGTGGGGCAAAACGGGTTTCAAAATTCGGATATATCGTTGGGACAAAATGGCGCATCCAAAAATTATTGGAAAATTGAATTTTGCCCTCACTGTCCCGATTTGCCCCGCTGTGCCATTTTGCCCCGGTCTCCCCTACAATTATAAACGAATGAAATACAGTTATGCGCACGAAACACGCTTCATAATCATACCTTCATGCCATATATACACTTCACACAAAACATGACAAATAAATCATAATCTGTCTGATCTGGCTGTGTGATAATCTGTCTGGGTCAGCTGCATCGAACTCGTAAATTTTTTTATAAAAAAAAAGCATCGCTATACAGCTATTCCGAATGGAATCATCATAATTGTGTAGGCAATGAAGAGTAGATTCAAGATCGAATGACAACATTAATTGTACGAAAAAAAAGTATAGCGGGTTCAGCTTATTCGGACCACCCAATATTTAACGAAAAAAGAACGCGCACAAAACTGTTTCGAACACGACAATGATGTTACAAACAAAGAAATGGTGATCATTGCCCAAAATAAAATTATATGTTATCAAAAATATCAATAGAAGTGACAGCTGACTAGACTGCACTGATATTAAAAAAGAGTCGATATAATTATTCCGAATGAATCACTAGAATTTAAGAAAAAGTAGGCAATCCAAAATTGAATAAAATAAATACTTGTACGATAAAAAAATCCGTCACTTGTTCAGCTGAAGCAAACGAATGAATTGTTAATGAAAAATAAAAAGCAATGCAAACAAAAATTTATCAAATGAAATTATCGTGTCAGAAGCAAACAAAAAATGGCAATCCAAAATCTTTAACGAACATGTTAATGAGAATAAAATGAATAACAAAAACATAATAAGAAAAAATCGATAGCAAGGTAAGTAAGATGAAAAACCATATTGAAAGACTTTCACGAAAACTGCTATAAACTTTACTAATATTTCTCATTATTCCCAGTCGAAGAGGAAAACTCATTTGAAAAATAATTTTCGGTGAACCGAAGGTTGCACGCGAATCATACAAACTTTATGCATGATTTAAGTGAGCTGCCCTGAACAGTGAGAATTCTAATCACCATGAGGAATTATCCGCAAGCTCCCGAGATGCAGGGAGTCCCATAGAATCGTCTCAAGTCGGCTCTGGCTCATTATAATCTATACGTCTCCTTCGAGGCTCTGGAGCATCAGCATTCACGTCTGGAACGTTGTCTTCGCCTGGTCTTCGGTTACCCCCCGTCGCACGCTGCCGGTGCACCGCATTTCGATTCCGCTGTTTGCACGACTTGAGAACAGCAGTCATACAGTCCGTGAACTCCCTCATTGTCGGGCTGGTGAAGGCCTTGTTCCTTGAAATCGCCGCTACATGAAACACAGAAACGTAAGTAAGTAAACACATTTATAATTACTGGATTTTATTACAAAACAAAAAAAAAAAATCATGCATCGATTTTTTTAGATAAATGTTTAGTAATATAGTGAAACGTGCAATAGAAGGCTTTCGATAGCTTCGTTTCCTGCAATTTCAATGTTCCTTGTTCGCGACCTTGCCACGTTAGATATGGCGACAAAGAGTCCTCAATGGCATGTTTTACAATGATATTGGCTGTTTCGTGCAGATTGTAACCTCCTAGATCAGCCAAGTACGCGACCTGTAAAAAATTGAGACACATGCATATAAATCAAAGGGAGTGCGTACCATGTGGAAATCCATTTTTCGAAATATACTTACTACTTTTTTATAGTTCTCATCGTCGACGGTTTCGAAGTTTTCTATGTCCTGTCGCGTTCTCATCGGCAATGAATCGGGCTTCATCGGAAAGTCAGCTTCGCGCTCCACGGATTTCGCCAGATTTGTCACGGCCCTTTCTAATTTCCTGCAAATATATAATAGCATGCGTATCATTATTTTCATGGTATTAGTTTTCTATTTCGTATTTGTTTTCAGAAATAATGCCTTGTCAGTATTGATTGTACGAACCGGAATTCGTTGACACAGTATTGATGGTGAGCTCTGAAAATTGGGAAAAAATATACATGAATGACTACCTTATATATTAGACGGTTTAAGATTTTTCTGTTATATCTCTCGAAATGCGTCATATCAAGAGACGCGGTAGCGTTTTCACGCCATGTACTTGAAAGAAAGATTTTATTCTAAGCGAACTCTACGAAGCAGTTATACTCCATAACAGAGTTACACTTTGAGAATAAAAATATAATATCATACCTTTGTTGATCTTGAATAGATTGAAGAAGTTGCACAATCAACGCGTCATTGGAAACGGGTTGAAAGCTGCATCGATCCCCCATTACCGCAAGCCCATGGACATTATTTGCGATTCTGTATGCGCCCGCATTAACATCGACAAATTCGTTCACATATTGTTGTGCGTCGGCTTGTTGACGTCTCTCTGCGTTAAACTCAGCTTGCTCAGCTCGTCGACGTCTCTCTGCGTTCTGCTGGGCTTGCTCAGCTTGTCGACGTGTCTCTGCGTCCAACTCGGCTTGCTCAGCTCGTCGACGTCTCTCTGCGTCCAGCTGGGCTTGCTCAGCTTGTCGACGTGTCTCTGAGTCCAGCTGGGCTTGCTCAGCTTGTCGACGTGTCTCTGCGTCCAACTCAGCTTGCTCAGCTCGTCGACGTGTCTCTGCGTCCAACTGGGCTTGCTCAGCTTGTCGACGTGTCTCTGCGTCCAACTCGGCTTGCTCAGCTCGTCGACGTCTCTCTGCGTCCAACTGGGCTTGCTCAGCTTGTGACGTGTCTCTGCGTCCAACTGGGCTTGCTCAGCTCGTCGACGTCTCTCTGCGTCCAGTTGGGCTTGCTCAGCTTGTCGAAGTATCTCTGCGTCCACCTCGGCTTGCTCAGCTTGTCGACGTCTCTCCGATTCCGATTGATCTTGCTCCCCTTCTGGACGCCTTTCTGCTTCCGTAGCAGAGAGTAGATCTTGCTGTGTGTGTCTCTTTTTTTCCAGCTGAGCTTTATCTACTTGCCAACACCCCGATTCATCCGACGGGGAAGGGATGACTTGTGGATTTTTTAAAAGCCATGCATTCGGACAATTTTCAAATGAGCTCTGCTCTTGCCCATTGGGAGATTGCGAGATCAAGGTCTTCTACATAACAACGTTTCAAGTAATTGTAGGAGAATTTCTTAAATGAATGTCTCGGTTTGAACGGGTTACCAATTAAAAATGTTGACTACAAACCGGCATTGTCGGAGAAATTGTAGAGCAAAATGCTGCGCTTTCAAACGAATCATTGCTCATAACAGTGACCGCCGATTTAAGCATATGCAAGCTGTCATTCATCGTGGGAAACGATGGGGATCTCGAAGTCATACCATTATCCTCAGACGATGAATCCATTTATATATAATCCCGATGTTTCAACGGTGGTACTATGGATCTCTGGGGCCGTTGGGACATTTTTACTAAAACTCAATCAAATATGTTATTCACATGACATTCAAACTTTCTGACTCTTTGATTTTGAAAAATATATAATTTTAACTTTTTTTTTAACCGCTTATACAGTCGACACTTGAAAAGGTTTTAAGAATATGTGAAATACAAACGAAAGAAGAATTTAATCGAAACAAAACATCATCTCAGCTTTCGATGAAACTTTTCTGTTGGTATTTTATTCCGGATACGAATATTATGTGTACAAAATGTCCGAAATAATGTTAGTACAATTAATTGCTAGTAATTGGCATACCGTTACACAGTTATTGTCCGGTCATTTCTGACAATTACTCTGGTTGGTACTACATTTTATTCTTCTCGGACAAATTTTATAAACAAAGATAGTAGTTGTAACTTTGAATTATTTACTTCGAAGCAAAAAATCTGAGAATTTTGTTCATTTCTTTAGTCACATCGAAAGACTGCAACATGAAACGAATATATCAATTACTAGTAAGTAATTGTTGGGGTTGACCAATGTATCATATCGACTAATTGGCGCGTCAGTTCAAACATCTTTAAATCCTTCCGATAACATCACAGATGATACTGAAATCACTTCGATCGGATCCTATGAGCCTCCCAAGACCTTATCTAATATCTAACGGCCAGATATCTGCCCAATGATCAGTAGTTATCTCTTATTTGGGGTCTCTGCGAGCCGAAATATTTTTCTGAGTTTTCTACAAGATCAAAGAAGACACTGGAAGTTTTTTAATCCCATCGTATCCATGAGAAACTTGTAGGGGGTGAAAAGGTTTTCCGCTTTTTTCCTTGCACTAATGTGGGAAAGTAAAATGTATCGCACTAGTGCGAGAAATAACAGTAGGAAATTGGGTTCGTGGTACGGGTGAGAAAAATCGATTTCTCGCACTCGTGTGAAGTGCCGTACACGCCATTGTTTCAAGCGTCACTCCACACTCGTTGAAAAAGACCGATTTTTCTCACCCTAGTTACGAAAATAACTATTTCTGCGTAATCACAAAAATTCTGCGTTCGAATATGGAACGTAATTAAAATATTGTGATTTCGTGGAAAGAACCTTTTTCACCCCTGCAATCTTCCTGTACGTACGATGAGATTGAAAAATGTCTGTCTTCTTTAATCTTGTAGAAAACTGCACATTTTTTTAACTAACACAGATTCCAAGTAGATCCAGAAAAAAATTGCCACCGGCCGTTGCGACAGATTGTGGGCTATTAGACATTAGATTAGGGCTTGGGCCTCACAAAGGATTCAATCAAAATAATCTCGATATTATCTGCGACGTTACCGGAAGAATGGAAAAAAAAATGTTGAGCTAACAGGAATACCCAGCAAAGTCGGGAAAAAAATGTAACACCTCGCTGGGAAAAAAACAGGTCGCGAAAAGTGAAAGCTGTCAATGATTTCGTACTGTAATGTTGCTATCTTCAATTGCATGTTCAATGAAAAAACTCCAAAGTGTGTACGAGACAATCCCCACTTCGCAGAAGTGGGTGTGAAGGGAAAGAATGTATTTTTTGTCTAGAATTCTGAACTGACCGATAAATCATGTTAATTACGATTTGCACCGCAAAATATACCGGGTACGTTACCCTTCATTAAATTAAGATTTGTAAAAATTGAAAATGATAAAAATCATTTATAAAAATTTTAAATTAATAAGAACTGAAAATTTGGCAAATCTTATAATTTATCAAAACTGAAAAAGATCTGCGAATAGTTGAGAACTGTATTTTTTTGGATGCAATTCACATAAGCGATTATTTTTTTTTTATTAAACTGGTTAATTATCGACTCACGTCACTGGTTTTTATGTGTGTATGGGGCGGTGGAGTGTCATCTCGCCATTGTACAGGCAAGCACACAGGATGACGCAAAACCGCGCGTACTAACTTCTATTCAATTCATGGGCGATCTCGAAGCGCATTCAAAAACAACATATAAATTTGTGCGCCAAAAAATAACGCGATCAATAATTGTCGATCGTCGAATAATTTATCATATATCTTCTTTTTCGAGAAAATGTGAAAAACAAATTAAGGTAGCTATGTCGCTTCGCGCTCATTTCACATAAGTTCGAGACAAATAAGAGAAAATTGCAAGTACTTCTCGATGACATAAAAATCTGTAAAAATCCATGCATACTAAAGGTACTGGAAAGATTAATGTTACATAATAATCATTCCAAAATGTTCTTCTTCTTATCAATTTGTATCGGAACCTTTGAGGACCACTCAGGTCCGATTCTGGCCACAGGTACAGAACCGCGTCGGCCAATACATATATTATTGTGTGCGTGACTGGTGAGACCACTTTTAGTGAGTGTACAGCCTTCTTCTCTTTTATCAAGAGTTATTCGGTGACAGGATTAAGAACATCTGACACAGATGGCGCCGTCTTCCAGGCGATCGTTCGTAATGAACGAGATTTAATTAGCCGAAAACTAATTAATTAGTTAAGAAGAAGAAGACCAGGGGGGACCTACAATTTTACGTGGAATCCGAACCACGATAAGTAGAGGTAAGCAGCCAAGGAAAAATCCATGACTGCAACCGGGAATCGAACCCGGGCCTACTACTTTGTGAGTCGCACTCCGAATTCCAAAATGTTATTAACAAATTAATAAAAAATTAATTGTTTAACAAATTACCCCGCAACCAAACTCTTTTTTATGCAAATGATTCGTTCATTTTTTTGAATACGTATGAATTTTTCAGATTTGTCGATTAGCTTTGATTTATTTTAAATGGAAAAAATGTGCGAAAAACACAAAAATCAAAACTAATTGAAAAATCTGAAAGAATTCATACGTATTCAGAAAAATGAACGAATAATTTTCATCAAAAAAGTTGGTTTGCCGCGTAATTTGTTAAACAATTAATTTTTTTATTAATATGTTAATAACATTTTGGAATTATTATTATGCAAAATTAATCTTTTCAGTACCTTTAATATGCATGTATTTTTCAGATTTTTATATCATCGAGAAGTACTAGCGATTTCCTCTTATTTTTCTCGAGCTTTTGCGAAATGGGCGCGAAGCGCCATAGCTACCTTAATTAATCTACCAAAACTCGGATGAAACAAATGCAAGAATGAACAATTTTATGAACTTCTAGGGAAATGTCCGGTGCATGTGTGTGTACCAGTATCTAGGCGACGCTAAAGTATCAGCGGTAGCGGCAGAATTACTGCACGCTATTGCATGTATTGCAAAAAATGAAAACGTGGAGAGACGAGTGTTAAAAAAACGAAAATTCCTGAAACAGATTATTACACGATCGACAAACTGTCGAAGAAGATAAAACATTCACGCAAGTTAATATATTATGGCTGAAAGAAATAACGAAACGCAACAATTTTTTAACAACGCAATGAAAGATTTCGCAAAGAAAAGATGTATCCACAGTGTCGACGCCGCGGTCATATCGAGTCGTATGGATAAAGAATGTTCATACCGGTAGACCCGAATTGTCGCACGCGGTCTCGAAACAACAGTGATGGTGAGGCATGTTGAAAAAAATGTAAAATTCCCCCAATACAATATTCCACAATTGATATCTAGTCGAATGAGAGGAAAATAAAAACTATTTACTTTGCCTAATTCATCACGACTAAACAATGATCAAAAAAATTTCCTTCGATTCTTTCGAACGCTACGAAGTTATTGTTTTGCGAAGAAAAATTAATCCACAGATTCGCTCGTATATGGCGGACTTCATAAAAAATTCAAGAACCGCGATATAGTTCGCACCAGACCGATACGCGTAAATGTCTATCCGTCTTTACATTGATAATAAAAATATATTACGCTTAATATTTAAATGTACGTGTTGCATTAACAGCTCTGCCTTTCTGAAGTTTCTCGAATTGTAAACTATTAGATGTTCCACCGTGAAGGTACGTAAAAAATTCCCAATACTTTGTCGATGATCTCTCTTCGATGGCTCTGCTAGACGGTGGCGTAGTCGGATCGGGGCGAACTGCGTGGAAAGAGGAAGTTCATACCGCTCTGGATCGGGAAAAGATACTCGTAAGATAATAGTAATTTATGATACTAGTGCGATAACATTATTTCTGACGAGTATTGTACCAAATTTTATTTCATAAGGTGTGCAAATGGGGGGGTTTACGCACGCGAAGCGGGCGTAAAGCCTCCAATTTCGCACCGAACAATATAAAATATTATGCGATTAAAAGACGATTGAGATGAGAAAGAAATTCGGGCACGCTAGTCAACCATGGCTTAGTGAAATTATATATATATATATATATATATATATATATATATATATATATATATATATGCATAGATTACCGGCTACAACCGTGCCGCTGCGACTGTCGTGTTGACCGCGGCGACGCACTAATAACGGTGCCGTCTGATCTAAGTTACTGTAGTCTAAATTATATATTGTAAAGTATGATAATGTAAGATATGTGCGATATTCCAAAGACGAAAAATGATCAACAAAACCGAGAAAAAGTATTTTTTTATCGTGTGAATGAATATTTAATAATAGTTATGTGTATGGCAAGGGCGTAAAGAGACGAGGTGTGGTTGTCGGCACAAGTCAAGAGTGAGCTTTTTACGGCCGTTTCATGTACAATATTTTTCATACTATGTAAAGCTAAACGTGAAAGTTCGAATGTGCATTTTTCTACCCTTTAGGTAAGAAGGCGTTTAATGTCTCAGCATCCGTCCAAAGCTCTGGCGCATGCGCACGTCCCAATATTTGTAACTTCCCAATATCTGTAACGTTCAAGCTCCAAGGCATCAAAAATAACGAATAATGAATGTGTGCACGCGCCGAGTCTTTATACACGCTGGCACTAAAAGTGTATAAAATTCTACTTCACAGATGAGATGCATCATTATTAAAACTTTTTACGTTGGTTAAAAAACAGTTTAAAAAATATAAAAAGTTTTGCGATATACACTTACTCGTCTTTGAGATGTCGGTGAATCCGATTCACCTCAATTCCTTACGTTCCATATTTAAAAAACGTGGTGTTTCAGCGCCGTCGTGCCTTGTTCAACAAAAAATTAATTGTTTATGTTTTTATATATGTGGAAACAAGAAATAAATTTAAAATTATTCAGAAACCAAAACAAAAAATTAATCAATCTAGTATATCACGGGAGAAACGGATACAAAAATGAAAAATTGTATAAACTTAAAGGAAAATTTTCGTCGCGTGTGTGTGCATCGTTGTCCAAGCGTAGCGATAGTATCGGTCCTGGAGGCACAATTACTGCACGCTATGCTATATTGCTAACAATGGAAACGCCGAAGGACGTGATAAAAAAAATGCTAAGATAGAATTTACACAATCGGCAATCATTCGGATAGGGGACAAGACACTCTTGCAAGTTAATATTCCACGCCTGAACGACATAATGAAACGCAGGTCATATCGGGCCGCTTAGCCGCGCTTCGTACAAACAAAGAATATACCTGCCGATAAACCCGAAATGTCGCACACGGTCTGGAAACAAAAGCGACGGCGAGGTTCGAGGCTCTTTGAAACAAAAGAAAAAAAATCACCTGACTATATTTTACGATTAATCTCTAGACGAACAAATGGAAAAAAAATTATTTACTTTGTATAAATAATCACGCCGAAACGATGACTAACATCGAATTTTTCATAGTACTATACAGTATCGGTCGTGGCGGCATAATTACTGCACGCTATGCTGTATTACAAACAATGGACATGCCGAGGGACGAGAGAGAAAAAAAGATCCTAAGACAGAATTTACACGATCGACAATCAGTCGGATAACGGACAAGATATTCTTGCAAGTTAATATACCACTGCTAAACGAAATAACGAAACGCAGAAATTGTTAACAACGCGAATATTACGCATAAAATGATTCATTGACAGTGCGACACCGCGGTCATATCGGGCGCAGCTTCGTACGGCCGTCGCACGCGGTCTCGGAACAACAATGACGGCGAGGCTCGAGGCAGATGGAAAAAAATGAAAAATTCGCCTGAAACAAAATTTTTTTATTAACGACAAGTGAAACGAGATGAAAGTAAAAACTAGTCACGTTGTCTATAATTAATCGCAATTATAAAGGATGAACATCAACGGATTTTTCTTCAACTCATTCGAAGGTTACGAAGGTATCGTTTCGCGAAGAGACGTTAATCCGCGGACGTACTTGTGAAAAGAATCACGAAACGCGATATAGTTCTCATCATCGATTAACAATTCAATTTTTCATCGCGAGTCACCATTCGTCGCTACACCATTACGTGCAAATGTTTATCCGTCTTTACACGGTAATACAAATATATATCTAATATTTGAATGCCCTTACGCGTCGCGTTAACAACTTACTTTTCTGATATTTCTTGAATTGCCAACTCTTCGATTTTTCACTGTGAACGAACGAACGTACGAAATTATCACTCCTTCGTCGATGTTCTCTCTTCGATGTCTCTGCTAGACTGTGGCGTAGTCGGACCCGCGTGACCTAGCCGGAAAGGGGGAGTTTATACTGCTCGAGCCAATCTCCGACGTACAGAGCTGGCGGCTAAGTCGGTGATTGGCCAGAGCAGTATAAACCCCCCCTTACCGGCTAGGTCACGCAGGTCCGGCTGCACCACAGTCTAGTAGAGACGTCGAGCAAAGAACATCGACGAAGGAGTGAGAATTTCGTGCGTTGGTTCGTTCGTTCACGGTGGAAAATTCAAGAGTCGACAATTCAAAAAACATCAGGAAGGCAAGTTGTTAACGTGACGCGTAAGGGCATTCAAATATTCGACATAATATATTTGTATTACCCGTGTAAAGGCAGATAAAAATTTGCACGTAATAGTGCTCGCGACGGAAAATTGAATTGTTAATCGACGATGAGAACTATATCGCGTTTCGTGATTCTTTTCACAAGTGTGCCATACACAAATACATCCGTGAATTAACATCTCTTCGCGAAACGATACCTTCGTAACGTTCGAAAGAGTCGAAGGAAAATCTGTTGATGTTCATCCTTTACCCTGATAGACAAGCGCCATGAAAAGTAGCAATATTGGCGCGATATTTGCGACATGTGCGGCACATGTCGCAATTATTGCGCCAACTGCTACTTTTCGTGCCACTTGTCTATCAGGGTAGTCGCGATTAGACAACGTGACTAGTTTTATTTTCATCTCGTTTAACTTGTCGTTAATAGAGAAATTTTGTCTCGGGCGAATTTTTCTTTTTTCCATGTGCCTCGAGCCTCGCCGTCGTTGTTGTTCCGAGACCGCGTGCGATATTTGTAGTCTATCGGAACGTATATTCTTTGTCCACACGAAGCTGCGCCCGATATGACCGCGGCGTCGCACTGTCAATGAATCATTTTTTTGCGTAATATTCATGTTGTTAACAATTTCTGCGTTTCGTTATTTCGTTTAGCCGTAGTATATGAACTTACAAGAACGTCTTGTCCCTTATCGGACGGACTGTCAATCGCGTAAATTCTGTCTTAGGATTTTTTTTTCTTGCGCCCTTCAGCGTCTCCATTGTTCGCAGTACAGCACAGTGTGCAGTAACTGTGCCACCAAGACCGATACTATAGCGACGATTGGACACCGAAACAAACATGCGACGCAAATTTCCCTTTAAGTTTATACAATTTTTCATTTTTGCATCCGTTTCACCCGCGATATACTACATTCATTAATTTGTTGTTTTTTTCGAAATTATTTTTAATTTATTTCTAGTTTCCACGTATATAAAAACATAAACCATTTGTTCTTGTTCAACAAGATACGACGACGCTGAAATACCACGGTTTTTTACATGGTACGTGAGGAAACTGAGGTCTATCAGATTCAACGTCTCAAAGACGGGTAAGTGAATATCGCGAAACATAGTATATACTGTAACGTGGCAAAAATGGGCCACGTTACTTAAAAATATCCAAGCGCTCATTTTAGGAAATTTTATTAGTCGACGGCCGTCCGTCGTCCGTCGCAGCTCAGGGGTGGCTCCGCCGGGGCAATTAGGATTAGGAATTTATTTTATTTAACGGCATTCGAATTTATTTTATGTAACGCTGGGCGGTCGAGGGAGCCCGCATCGGGGAGCCACGGCATCAGCCGCACCGATACCTGCTTGGAGTCCCGAGAAATGCCGCCGAGATCAGCTGTACCGAGTCGTCGTCGCTTGCAGCATACTCCCCGCCCGGCTGTCAGAGTCGCGGGTTATCATGGATCCGGGGTAAAGCATCTTCCCGGATCGTCGAACTGGTCCCGAGGAAATCATCGGGGCCAGCCGCTGCACCTCAGTAAGGGTTCTCGTCGAGGACGTCGTTGAAGAGTTCTTTTCGATCGTCGGAGGAAGGATCTTCGTCCGGGGCAATCATTGTCCATCGAATTTGCCGCCGGCGTGTCAAGCACACTTGCGCCGAGCGCGACGGGCCGCAGCGTATCGGCGCGCGCGAGCGCCGAAGATCGACGGTCGATGACGGCAATTACCGAGGATTCGGAAACGGTAGCGATTAGGCCGGGTGGGGGTAAAGTTCACGAGAGCGAGCGCGATCGAGGACTCGGGGCAATCTCCGTTGAGGTGTAACGACGAACGGACGGGCGTGTGGGCCATCTTAACCCGTATACCGAGGGGAACGAGACAGAAGGACGAATTCGTCATCCAGCGGTTTCGGAGACCTGGATCTTCTACCGCGGTACCGAACGGGTGAGCTTGTCCGTTCCAGGGACCGTGTTTATTTATTGGTTTGTGTCGAGTCTTCTTGCCGTTTATGATATTAATTAAATTCACGTTGGCGTGCGCGGGAATCGGTTTTTCCGGGAGAGTGCGGGCCTCAAGGCCACCGCGGGAGATAACGGGTCGGCTTCTCCGGCATCCGCCGAATCCGCGACCTGACCGTACTTCCATTTGTGCCGTCGCGCTTGTTATTACTTGTTTAGTAAATTCGCGCGTTAAGTCACCTCGGGATCGTGCCCACGGGGGTTGCCGTTGTTTGTGTCGTCGTCTACGGGCGGTTCGCCGGCGATTCGTGTACGCTCAGTTTGGTTATTGGTTATTGTTTTTATCTCCGAGTCAGTTTTCCGCGTTTGGATCTATGTTGTGTGTTTTGAGCGTCTCGAGCCGACCGTCATCCCGCAGACCGTCCCGCATCGCGATAATTCGGTGTGTATGTGTGAGCGTTGAGCGAGATCCCGAGTATTGTCGGGACTTTATTGTAACCTGTTACCACGGGTGCCGTCGAGTTGTGACGGACCTGTCGACTTGTTCTTTTTGGCGGAAGGTTTTCCTCCGGGATTTGCCCGGTTTCCTTCCCGTCGAGTAATTAATTTATGTTATAATAAACTCAGGTTTTCGAGTCATCACTGATTGTAGTTTATTTATCGATCGAACGCGCCCCTGACCCAGCCACTCTGCCCTTGAGATTGACAACGGTTAGTCGGGAAATTGTTTTGTTCTCCCCGGTACGAACGGTCGTACCTGGCGCCCCGGGTTAAAAATAACAGGGGAGAACTGATAGGGTTTTAGTAGGAAATTCTCCTCGGCGAGAATTGTCGCTACAATACATATATACTATACATACATAGTATATACATATTTTTTTATTTTATTATTTTTTTTTTACTTTTTTTAACCAACCTAAAAAGTTCTAATAATTATGCATCTAACCGGTAGGCCGAATTTTGGACAATTTTAATGCCAGCGCGTATGAAGATTCGGTGCGTGTACACAATCCATTATTCGTTATTTTTGATGCCTTAGTGCTTAGAAAGTTACAAATAGTGGGACGCACGCATGCGCCACGCCTTCTTACCTGATGGGTAGAAAAATGAACATTCAAATTTTCACGTTTCGCTGAAACGCCACACACACACACATACACACACACACACACACACACACACACGCGCGCGCGCACACACGCACACACACACACATAAAATTACGATAATCCATTGCAATCAATTGCATTGATAATCGGCCAGGATTGTTGACCAACAAGCCTGCCCGAATTTCTTTCTCATCTCAATCGACTTTCAATGACATAATATTTTATGTTGTTCGGTGCGAAATTGGATGCTTTTACGCTCGCTTCACGTGCGTAAAACTGCGCATTTGCAAACAGTATGAAATAAAATGTATTACAACACTCGTCAGAAATAGTGTTATCGCGCTAGTATCATAAATTCCTATTCCCATGAGTATTTTTTTTTCGATTCAGAGCGGTATGAACTCCCTCTTTCCACACCATTCGCATCGATCCGACTACGCTACAGTCTAGCAGAGACATCGAAGAGAGATCATCGACGAAGTATTGAGAATTTTGTACGTACGTTCACGGTGGAAGATCCAAGAGTTTACAACTCGAGAAACATCAGGAAGGCAGAGCTGTTAATGTTACGCGTAAGTTCATTCAAATATTATGACTAATAGATTTTTATTGCCAATGTAAAGACGGATCAACGTTTGCACTTAACGGTCTGTCGATATTTTGCATCTCGCGACGAAAATTTTTTATTGTTAATCGATGGTGCGAACTATATCACGTTTCTTGAATTTTTCCCGCATTCGGCCATATACGAGTGAATCCACCGATTAACTTCTCTTCGCGAAACAATAATTTCGTAGCCTTCGATAGACTCGAAAGAAACTTTTTATTTATTCATCATCTAGCCATGATGAATTAGACAAAGTGAATTATTTTTATTTTCCTCACGTTTGACTGGACATCAATCGTGAATTTTACATTTTTTTTATTTTCCAATGTGGCTTGAGCCTCACCATCGCTATTGTGTCGATATCGAGTGCGACATTTCGGGTCTGCAAGTATATTCGCTGTTCGTCCGACGTGGCTCCCGATATGATCACGGCGTCGACGTTTTTCATTTCTCATTTTTTTGTGAGATCTTCGCGTTAAAAATGTTTGCATTTCGTAATTCAGTCGTGGTGTATTAACTTTCGAGAATATGTTGTCTCGATCGTGTAACATTTGGTCTTAGTTTTTTTCTGCACTCGCCCCTCGATGTCTCTATTGTTTGAAACACGGCATAACCTGCAGTAATTGTGTTGCCACGACCGATACTGTAGCGCACTCCAAAAATTTGTCATTGGTCGTCATTTAGTCATGATTATTTAAACAAAGTGAATGGTTTTGGATATCAATCGTGAATTATCGTGTTGGACGAATTTTTTATTTAATTATTTTTTTTTAATCGTGCCTAGAGCCTCGCTATGGAAATTGGTTCGAGACCGCGTACGAGATGTCGAGTCTATCGGCATTTATATTATTTGTTCATACAACTCGATATGATGACGGCGTCGATGCTCCGAATATATCATTTTTTTTCAAAATCTTTCCTAGCGTTATTAAACATTTTTGCGTTTCATTATTTTCGCCCAGCCATAATATATCAACTTGCGTGAATGTTTTGTCTCTTATTCGAGTGATTGTCGAATAAGAGACATGGATACTCACACAAACTAGTCATGTGAGTCGGTAATTTTATCCGGTATTATAAAAAAAAAATAATCGTTTATGTGAATTGCACCCAAAAAAATACATTTATCAACTATTCGCCGGTCTTTTTTTACTTTTGATAAATGTTACATATATATATATATTTTTTTTTTTGTTATTTATGATTTTTTTCCGATTATCTAAACCATTCACAACATAGTTCGGTTTTCTAAATCACATTGATCTATTTCCCAATCTTCAGCAAGATGTTTTCTACAATAAAAAGAAAATGTATTGCTTAATTTTGTCCTCTTATACCTTCTGACTAGTTCTAAAAGGACTGCTTCCCGCCACGAAC